>PVJC01000972.1:0-104485 GCA_004026665.1 Murina feae | reverse complement strand
GCCCCGAGTGTGTTCCTTGTGGATCTGTTTTGTTTAGGTTAGTCCCTCTCTGGCCACTGGGTGGGGCTGGCTCCTGTATCTTTAAGGAGGTGTTGCTGCAGAAGCCTCTGACGCACTTGGGAGGGGCGGGGCCTCGGGGAGTTTGCCGGGCGGGGCGGAGCAAACAGCTATGGCGCTTCTCAGCCCTGCGCTGAGAGACGCCAGGACTCTGTGTCCCACGGTAATTGCTGCAAGCAATGCTGAGAGAAACCCGTTTTGGATTTCCCTCTGATGCCAGTCTCTGGGTGTCTGTGGGACCTCCGAAACTCGTCTGGAACTGGAGTTCAGAGCCGCTGGGAGCTTGTGGCTCTCTCCGTTTTGGAAAAGAACCACGACCACCAGTACCAGCCCTTCCCCGAGCCCGTGCGCGCGCCTCCTTACCTCTGTACTTTGCTTCCGCTGCTCCTCTGAGTCTCAGACTCTTCTCTAGTTGTAGGATTTTCACTCAGCCAGCCGTCCTGTGGGTGCGAGTGGTGTCCGTGTGTTCTTTTCGTGGTTTTTCTGAAATAGTTGTTCACAGCTGCATATACGGTGTCTACCCTATGCCGCCATCTTGTTTCTCCCTGTAATAATAATTTTTAAAAAATTGAAAAAAAAAAGTACAGCCATTGGGTTTTATATAACAGGTAATTTATAATTTATAATATGTGATGCAGTGTATATATATGTAAGGGGACTTCAAATGCAGTGCTTTTCACACCTGCCTCTGGGGTGGCGATCCCGTGGGCATGCCAGGGGTGGGGCCTTGCCAGCACGCTGACTCAGCATTCCCTGAGCCATGCTATCTACACTTAGCATTTATTTACCATTTTAATGATTTCAGTAATCATCAGTGCATTCATTATAGCTCAGAAGATTAATTTTAAATTGTTACAAACATTTATATTTTTGGAATTGTTTGGTGTGGTGGTGCACATGATTCTGTACTAACTTGGAATTCTCCTCAAAATGTTGGGTCCTCAACTCAGAAATACGGTGACATATTTCCAGGTAGGGAAGCCTCTTTCCCAGCTCATTACTCTGTGCGTCTAAATCAGGGCACAGAAGATTGACCTTTCGTCCTGACTGTATTCAGAAGTACAACTGCTGGGTTTTCTCATCAATTCTCACTAGTCCCTGTTTGAAAGAGCAAGGAGCCAGGGCCTATTTCAGTCCAAGGTGGATAAGGACAGTGTCTACTAAGACTGGTCTGAGTATCCAGTTCTTTTCCCACACTTTTCCATTCTGTTTATCGTCATGCTTGTCAGAAGCAGTTTGTAGGATTTGCCTCATATCTGAGGAGGAGAAAGCCAGTGAGAGTGTTAGTTTCCTAGTAGGAGAGATTCTGGCCTAGAGAGAATCCCTTTGGTGTCACGTCCACACTTACAAGAAGTCTGTCTCAGGGAAGCACTCTAGCTCAGGGCCAGCTCTCTCTGATCTGCCAGCTCGTCTGGCTATGGTGGTTTTCCCTTGGAGCTGCATTAGCAGGGCCTTACCCACAAAGGGGGAGGCAGGCAAAGTCTCCACACCCTGTGTCCTTTTTTCAGGTGGGAAGGAAGAAAGTCCCCAAGTTGTGACTGGAGTCATAAAATAATTTGGAAAATTGCTCTCATTCTGTTTCTGTCTTTTAAAATCATTTCTTATTTTTCAGTTACAGTTGGCATACATATTATATTAGTTTCAGATGTACATCCTGGTGGTTAGACACATAACTTTCTAAGGGATCATCCTGATATTGTACCCATCTGACACCACACAGTTATATTACTGAATATATTCTGTCTGCTGAACTTTACATTCCCATGACTATTCTGTAACAACCAATTTATAATTCTTAATTCCTTCACCTTTTTCACTCATGTCCCCAGCCCCACCTCCCCCCAATCTGTCTGGCCACCACCAAAATATTCTGTGTATTTATGAGTCTGTTCTGTTTGTTTATTTTGGTTTTTATATTTAATTGTCAAGAGATACGTATTTATTAACATTTTGTTGTTGGTATTTTTATGTGTTTTCTTTTTTTTAATCCTCACTTGAGGGCATGCTGGCTCTGAGGCCACCGGACACAAGCTACAAAGCAATCTGCAGATTGCTGCTACTTATGCTGGGCTTGGAGGTACCCACAAGAGGCCAAGCTGCCAACTAAGATGGGCTGCTGCTAGTGTTGGGCCTGGCCAGGCCACTTAGCAAGAGGTATGGGGTACACCAGGCCAGATGTTGTTTGTTTGAGAGCTTTTTAGGAAAGTCTAAAGCATGAGGCAAGAGAGGCCATTTGTGTGGAAAAGCCACTGGAATAGGCTTGGGGTGGGACCGCAAGTTGTGTTGTGTGGATGTCTCAGAAAAGGAACTGGGCCTTTGCCAGCACTTCTGTCTGCCCCTGACCCACCTCCAGCTCTTGCCCTAGTGCTGTAGAATTTAGTTCCTTCCTGTATGTTTCTAGTGCCTTTCAAGCTGCTGCCCAGCTCTGGAGCTCAGAGTGAGTGAGTCTGAGAAAGTCTGTGAGCAGGCCCTTTAAGAGGAATTGCCTGGGACTCCAGCTGCCATATCTTCCCTGTCAGCCTTAATGCCCACTGGTTTTTACAGCCGGAAGTTACAGGCCTGGGAGGCTTGGTGTGAGGCTGGAAGCCCTCACTTCTCAGGGGGGACCTACACAGCTGAGATACCCCATTCGATGTTTATCTAATGTGAATGTAGGACCCGCCTACTCCACATCTCTGCCCCTCCTACCAGTCTCAGTGTAGCTTCTTTAATTTCATAATTGTAGGATTTCTACTCAGCTAGATTTCAGATGGTTCTGAATGATGGTTCTGTAGTTTAGTTGTAATTTTGATGTGGTTGTGGCAGGAGGTGAGTACCGTGTTTACCTACGCTGTCATCCTGACCGGCAGTCTTCATTCTGTTTTTCTTTGCAGTTTAGGATTTGGGGGACAGCATCAGTCTGGGTGGTGCAGGTGCAGGGCCAGGGAGATGCCTTGGAAAGAAGTCTCCACAGTACTGTACTCCCAGCTTACTCCTATTTCCAGCAAGCCATGGTGGATAGGAGCAGATTTATGTTGCTAACACCAGTAATAGATGAGCTCTGACACGGTTCATAGGTGTATAGAAAAAAACGTTAAACGAGGCAGTCTTGACCAAACCCCTTACTTTACAGCTGAACTTGAGAGAAGGGAATTGCTCGGAGCCATGGGTAGTTAGTTCCTGATCAAGAACTGGGGCTTCTTTTGCTCTCAGCCCTTGGGCTCTGCCTTCACTTCCGTGCTGCTGCTGACCTGGGTGCCTGACTCCTGTGGAGAAAACTGGCCCCTGCTCCAGGAGGATGTGTGGGCTCCCTGAGTGGCTGCAGCCCTGTCCCTGGCCCATTTGTGGTTAGATGGAGCTCAGCTTTCAAAGCAGCCCAAAGATCTGTGCAGCCTCTGCTGCCTCCTGCTGCTGAGGCCAAGTATGTGTGTTTTTTTTAGGCAAGAGAGGAACACTTAAGATCTGACCAATGAAGGCAACAGAGGGGAAATTAGTAAAGGCTCCTTTTAACTATTTTTCAGAATTTGCAAGGAGAGACCTATCCTTGAGCATAAAGCTTGCTTCAGAGATTTTTATTTTATTTTTTGCATCATCATAGTAATTCTGCATAAGCGTTTGTAAGGTTGCCATTATTGTTGGATTTTGTATTTTTGGGTGCTCTATTGCTTTAAACCTCAGTGGCTGAGAACAGAAATGATTTTAAAAAAAATAAAACTATTGTTCTTAGTTTAGCTAAATGTCTTAAAAAATAGTAGTCTAGAATTGAAAGAAACTGCAGAATCAGATTATGTAACTTTATTACCACAGAAATATCAAGTAGAGCCCATTCATGTTAGCTGTGGGAGAACGGAGCCTAGAGAAGTTTAAGAAATGACTTAGTCAAGTTATAGTTATTTAGTCAATAATGTAAGTCTTTTGGCTTAGTTCAGTTATATCACTTATTTTGAGCTTCCTGTAAGCTAGACCTTGTTTTTATGATTTCCATAGATTATTTCTAATTCTCACCATATTTCTAACAAATATATTCCCCCCTTTTACAGATATAAAAATGGAAGCTCAGATAGTTCAGATACCTTGCCCAGTGTGTGAGTGTGTGAGTGAGTGAGTGAGCAGTGTTTAGTAACAGCGTGACTCCTGAGGTTGTTTTAATGCTTCATCTCTTAACCATTTCTTTTCCTTTAATGACTTAACATAATCTTAATTAACTTACTTAATTTGTTCCAGTGGTGAAGTCTTTTGCTTATTTGCATAGTCAGATGTTACAAACTATGCTTCTTAATGAAAGTTAACCCAATTGTGTGCAATAACAACATTCAGAAAATCTGGACTCTTCTTGCTGAGAACAGTTGCTTATCTTGATAGTCTCATTGTTATGGGGAACTCATATGAACACATTTGGATAGTGAATCTCATACCTGTGCAGCCTCCCACATGGTAAAACAACCTGAGAATGCGAAGGACCTAAGGTAGAAAGGTAAAAACTACTTGAGGATGAGATGGTGGTGAAAGGTCTTTTAGGAAAAGTGTTGACATTTACTGGTACTATTACTAGGAACTCATCCACATACTAAATTATGTTGCTGTGCCCATGATTCAACTTGGTTTCTTCTTGGCCAGCCCCTCTCTTCCCTGGTGCGAAGCAGTAAGCTCTGTGATAACATGAGGATGATGGAAGCCCATGAAGCCAGGGGACTTCGTTGATTGCTGTGTATCAAACACTTAGTATATTGTGGTTAGAAAAGAGGGGGTAAAGTTAGATGAGGGGTTTTCATCCTGCTTAAGAGAGAGTCATTCTGTCTTCTCTTTTTGAAATCTCTGTACTCTCACTTCCTGATGCTGTGTTGTCTGCTAAGGTCTTTTAGCCAGATACTCAAGATAGAAGTGTTGGGTTTTTGCTGCGAACTTTCCAGAATTGAGTGATATTTTATATCTTCTGCTTGTCTTTTCCCCACTTGTCTATTGTGGACAAGACCCCTAAATGACTTAAAATGGTTTAATGATATTTATTAAATGTTAATATTCATTGAGCATATTGAATTTCTAATGCATGGGAACATGATCTGTATTTTAAAAATAATTGCTTATGGAAATAATTGAAAAAATTCCTCTCTAATGGAAGTAAGTCCAGAAAAACTTTGACTTCCTTTCCTGCATTATTAAAAATACATACACATCATTAGTCATCAGTGAGATATATTCTTCCTATCCACTATAGTCACTGAAATGAAAAAGACAGAGAAAGCACTGGTTATGAAAAGACATCAGAACTCTCACACAAGACCACTGGGAATGGGAAATGGTGTCGCCACTGTATAAAACAGTCTGGCAGTTTATCAAAGCGCTGAACATAGAGTTACCTTATGATCCAACAGTTGCACTCCTAGGTATATACCCAAGAAAAATAAAAGCATACATCCACACAGAAACTTGTATGTAAATGTTCATGGCAATTTTATTTCTAGCAATTCAAAAGTGGGAAAACCCCAAATGTCCATCGAGTGAATGGCTAGACAAAATGTGGTATATCCAGTGGAACATTGTTTAACAATGAAAAGGAATGATGGAAGTATTGATACATGCTATATTTGGATGAACCACTTACAAAAGACCACTATAAATGATTTCACTTATAAAATGTCCAGAATAAGATAGAACGTAAGTTAGTAGTTGCTTAAGGCTGGAGGAGTTTGGAGCTGATGGAGAATGACTGCCAATGAGTGTAGTGTTTCTTTTTTGGGTAATGAAAGTGTTTTAAATTAGACAGTGGCCTTGGCTGCATATCTAATACCATAGTTACAGACTTTTAAGGGTGAATTGCTTGGTGCCTACATTACATTTCAATAAAGTTATTATAAAGTATATATAGCCCTGGCTGGTGTGGCTCAGTTGGTTGGGCATCACCCCAGGCACCCAAAGGCCGGTTCGATTTCTAGTTAGGGTACATGCCTGGCTCGAGGGCTTGATCCCGGGGGTGGGGGTGGGGCATGCAGGAGGCAGCCAGTTGATGTCTCACTCTCACATTGATGTTTCTCTTTCTCCCTCTCCCTTACTCTCTCTCTCTCTCAAAATCAATAAGTATTTTTTTTTTAAAATGTATATATAGATGCATTTGTTTCCTAGAGCATACATTATCTCCAGAATGATACACATTGCTTGCTTGTGGGAAAGAACTGGGTTGGGAGGAGATTTTTACTAAATACCCTTTTTTGTCTTTTGAATTTTATGCCTTGTGACAATATTACCTATTTTACAAATGTTGACCAATAAAGGTATAAATAACTTATCTCCTCTCTTAATTTCATTGTGATCAGGTACTGCAGGGGTTAGATTATCTACACAGTAAATGCAAGATCATTCATACCGACATAAAGCCGGAGAACATCTTGATGTGTGTGGATGATGCGTACGTGCGAAGAATGGCAGCTGAGGCCACGGAGTGGCAGAAAGCGGGTGCTCCTCCTCCTTCAGGGTCTGCAGGTGAGGGGTTGAGCCAGCTTTGTCTCAGTTCAGGAACATTGAGAGCCTGCAAAGTTGCATGCTGAAGGCAGCTGAGGCAGCTGTGTATGTATTAGGAACTTTCGTAAGAACCTGATGGATAGAAATAAGGACTTTTTTCTTAAGAAGGAAGATGCTTCAAAGTACACTTTCACATTTGAATTCTTAGCTTTGTTCTCCTTAAAAGGTCATTTCAGTTCTTACCTTTGCACATTTCCTTCTGTTGTCCACTTCTCTGCAGAAGAATATATAGCAGCAGGGCTTATGTAGTCGACATGTAGTCATCAGAGTTTTTTCTAGCTTCAGGCTTGTTAGCATGCCTCCTAGTCTCCAGTTAGCATAGTTACATCAGTCAGAGTCTGCCTAGTGGATTTGGAATGAGTTACAGACCCCAGGGACGGGGTGGGGGGTAGGGGGGAAACCAAGTGATTTGAGTAGTAGATCAAGTTTAATTTCTGGTTTTCCCTGATTACAAAGGTAGAAGTGAGGGGTTGACTGTTCTCTCCCCTCTCCTCACAGTGTGTGTGCCCCAGGCTGTCAGGCAGGCGAGCAGACTCGGGGCTGCAGCCCCTCTGAATCTTATTTCTACCATCGGTGTTTTCCTAGATCATGGACCCTTTTAGTCTGTTAAGCTTTTGAGGCTGGCAGGATCCGGTCATTTGATTTGTAGAATATTTGCTACAATATTTGATTTACTTTAGTTGTACAAACTTGCTAAATAATTTTCAAAAATAGATGTACATCTCATCTAAATTGTTTCATTGTTTATAAAACAAGTTAGTTCAGTGACTTCATTTGTGAATCCTCCATTTTCTTAAGTTATTAGTCAGTGCTTTTGGATGGCATATTTCTGAAATGAATGGTTATTTCATTTTATTTTTAAATGGTTATTTAATTTTAGATAAACGAGAAATGGCTCCCTGTTGAACAGCTATTGCTGTGACTTTTAAGAACCAATCATTCATTTGGGTTGGGTAAACATTCTTTAGACTTAGATCTCTGATTCAGAAGCTCTAGTATGTAAGTTGTTGAAGTTGGATAGCCATTAAAAGGCAGCAAGTATTTCATTTTACAATTCAAATAAGGATATGCATCAATTTCCCTCTAAACTGTCGTTTTTGTTTTGTTTTGTTTTGTTTTAGTGAGTACAGCTCCACAGCAAAAACCTGTAAGTACTAATCTTAAAAGCAGCTCCACTTTTTTACTGAACTTTTCACAGTGTCACAGTAGTTTGTTTCGTTCTGCAACAGTTTTTCATTTAAGGGTGGTTGAGGGGATTGGTCATATTGTTTTGGTTCCTTTCTCAATCACAGATGTCCTAATATGTAGTAATGTAATACACAGGTGTGTTTATAAATGCTGTGTATCCTTGATTATGTAAGAATTAAACTGTTTTGGTAAGCTGAACTGAATTTTAGACGTAGAAATAGAGCAGTTCCAAGTTTGATCTTCATTTTCCTTGCGTGCTTTCTGGAGTGCTGTTGGCTGAGCTTGGTGAAAGATGAGGTGATAGAAATAGAGATTGGAGTGTGATTATTCTGAAAACACTTTTATCTTATTTCTCATTGGCTTCCAAGTTACCTGTTTTTCTAATGCAGCTCTGAATTTTCCCCCCTAGCTAGTATTTAAGTATGAGAGAGAGTATCTTTTTAGTGGTCTTGTGAAAACACTAAGTCCAGTCAAATGAAGCAGGCTGCCTGGAAAGAAACCCTGCCCAGCAGCCCTGACCCCCTCTGGGTCCAGGGGATGTCACCTACAGATTTTAGAGCTTTGAAAGGAAATGCCAAGGAATTCGGGGTGGAATGGAAGTCCCGGCAGAAGAGGAGTGGTAATAATTGCGCACTTGGCCTGCCGAGGCAGTGAGCCGCGCCCTTCTCTGTAGTTCCCCGCGACTCGAGCAGCTTGCTTCGATCTGTGAAAACTGGAGGCCCTCAGAGCTAGTAGCTTCCAAGTTAGATGCCTATCATTGGAGGCGCTTTTCTCTTCCTTTACTTCATGGGCTCATTTCCTACATTCATGCAGTTTTGGCTGTTGATAGCAGCTCAGTGTGTGAGACTCAAACACACAGTGCTGTTGACCACCTGTGAATGAAACACCTGTTTCGGCAGGCAAGTTGGTGAGGTAGTAGAGGGGACTTTGTTACTTTGTAGCAGCACATAAAACTGGTAAGTGGTGCTTGTTACCTCAGCATATTCAGTTCTTCTCAGAGATTCAATGGAAAAGACTTAATTGGAGTTAAGCTACATCCCTCTGAGGGTAGGACCCATTATTTGATATTACATTGGTTCTTTTTTTTCTGGTTTGACTGTAACCCTAGCCACCAGGTGGATCTCATGTCTGGGCATGTGATTTTAATTGAATAGGATCTGAAAACAGACTTTGTTAGTATTTGCTATGCTGCCAGCATATTTATACTATTGCATAGTGCTTTCAAAAGAAGCAAACTGACCTGTGGTATTTTTTTTACCATGTTGTAGATAGGAAAAATTTCTAAAAACAAAAAGAAAAAACTGAAAAAGAAGCAGAAGAGGCAGGCTGAGTTACTGGAAAAGCGCCTGCAGGAAATAGAAGAATTGGAGCGCGAAGCTGAAAGGAAAATAATAGAAGAAAATGTTCCATCAGCTGTACCTTCTAATGAGCAAGATGATGAATACCACCCGGAGGGGAAACTAAAAACAGCAGCGCTAGAGGTGGCTGCCGAGGGAGAGCTTGCGCTTGACAACGGTCAGTCGCCTGTCAGTCGCCTCGGGAGAAGGGGCTGCAGAGAGGGCCCAGGGCTTCACTAATAGGGACCCTCCCCCGGGTCACCACAGGCGGTGCTGTGCTGCCTCCGATGTGAGGAGGGTTCTCTTTAACTCCTTACTAGGAATATGGGGAACTATCTGATAACTCACTTGTGAAATGGATGCCAGAAATAGGTTAATATTTTCACACGTTTTTTTAAACATGGGAAATATCTGAGAAACTCCACGTCCCTATCATGGTGGTGATTGTCTTTTATTTTGTAATTAACCTTTTACCTAATAGTACTGTACCCACAAACCTTCCCTGAGGGCTACAGAGGAGAAGGCAGAAATGGAAATGCAGCTGTTAGATCATTTTCCCCCAGGAGCTGTTTCTAATAAGAGAAGGCCAGTTACTTAATAAATGCAAATTAAGATTTGGGAAACCTGAGGACATTACCGTGACAGCCAGGCGGTGTTTGCTTGTAGTGCATAAGTTAAGCACATTTAGAGTTCTCTCTTGTTGGAGGAGATAAGTGCCTAGTGCCATTGTGGTAAGGAGGTAACAAGTTGTAATTCTCCGCTCATCAACCTTTTAAGGTGAAGCTGAGGACCAGGAAGAAAAAGAAGATGCTGAGAAAGAAAACATTGAGAAGGATGAAGACGATGGTGAACAGGAGCTCGAGAACATAGACCCCACGTGGATAGAGTCACCCAGAACCAATGGCCACATTGAGAACGGCCCATTCCTGCTGGAGCAGCAGCTGGATGATGAAGACGATGATGACGAAGATTGCCCAAACCCTGAGGAGTATAACGCAGAAAGTGATTACACGTACAGCAGCTCCTATGAACAATTCAATGGTGAATTGCCAAATGGACGACATAAAATTCCCGAGTCACAGTTTCCAGAGTTTTCCACGTCATTGTCCTCTGGGCCCTTAGAACCTGTGGCTTGTGGCTCTGCACTTTCCGATGGATCCCCACTTACTGAGCAGGAGGAGAGCAGCCCATCCCACGACAGGAGCAGGACGGTTTCGGCCTCCAGCACTGGGGATTTGCCAAAAAGTAAGTGTCCCTCCTCATCAGGTGCCTGCCTCAGTGATCTGAGTCACACTTGACAAAGGAGGGAATTGGCTGGAGGTGGGAAAGCCATGTCTGTCTGCCGCAACCACTTCCATGTTATCTGTGGACTCGTGAATAATTAATGTAACAAAGTATAGTCTGTGCCACTTAATCTTGCTCTCCCAACGTCTCAGATCCATTTCTGAGCTTGTCTCATTCTCTCTATAGTCAGTGACATCGTTTGAGCATCTTCCAAGTTTAAGAGCTTATACCTGTAGCTTTCTAGAATGTGTAGTTTAATTTATACTGCCATCTGTAATAATTAGTTTTTGGTTTGTTTTATTTCCATTCAAAGAGGTAGGTGCCTGTTCTTTGTCTGATTGAGAAGGGGTGTCTTTATTTTGATACTTGTTCCTGATTATAGGACTTGGGTGTTGCCATTTTAAAGGCAGTGGCAAGGATTTAAATGTGAATGCCACATGACACATCTCTGCCATGACCTGCCAAGGGACTTCAGTAAGCAAACCCTGGGCACCATGGCTGGTTTCCATTCTGGCCTCACAGACCTCCTCTGCTCCCTCTGCTGATGAGTGTTTAACACACAGTCGATGGCCGAGTCAGCCTGCAGATAGCCCAGCCAGGTCTGCAGCCCTCCTCATTTCAGCAGGTGGGAAAGGCCTGCAGAACCGCATTGCTAAACACAGCCTGATCCTGATTATCTGTTCTCTGCGCAGAGCCTTTTAAAGGTACTTACCAAATGCTTCACCTGGGGTATAGGTTTGTCTAGGGCAGTGGTTCTCCACCTTGGCTGCACATGAGAATCACCTGGGAATTGTTTTAAAATCCTGATTTCTGGGCCTCATCCTCTGGAAATTCTGTTTGTTAATGGGGTCGGCCACAACATTAATAACAAAGAAACAGAATTTCCGGACGATGAGGCCCAGAAATCAGAATTTTAAAGAGATTCCCAGGTGATTCTCATGTGCATCCAAGGTTGAGAACCACTGGTCTAAGGAAACACCTCTGCGTGTCTCACTCTCAGGCTGCCAACACTGCTCTGACTGCTGGGCACCAATTGTAGCACACCTCTTCCCCTTTATTTTCAAGACACAATAACGAGCACTTGTGTGCACAAGGCAGGTTCACTCATTCTTCTGTCCCTTCGCTTGTGCTTCCCGCTGGCCTAGAGTATTTCCTCCCCGGTATCCATTGTCCATGCTTTTGGCAAACTTTCGTTGTCTGGTCAGGTAGCAGCTCAAACACAAGTCCTGGGTTCCCCTGCGGCCTGATTCCTTTCTCCTCTTCCCTACGGGTCACCTTTCCTTAAGTGTGTGGTCATTGTTCATCTCCATTGTCTTTCTCTTCGCTAGGATGTAAAATCTCTTTCAAAGGGCTCTGTATTGTTCTTTTTATATCCTTGGCATCTAACTTGATGCTAAGGTAAACATTTGTTGAGTAATGAACAAGCAAATCAGTGATATTTGGTTACATTCTTCTACTCTTCCTTTCTCCCACTTTTTTCTATTCACAATCAAAATTTTACTCTGTTCAACACACATTCCATCCATTCCCAGCACTGTCTGTTGCATGAGTGAGGGGGAAATAGTAGGTCTGTGTTTTTCCCCCATTGATCTTTTAGAGAGTGGAAGAGAAGGAAAGACAGAGAGAAACACATCGATTGGTTGCCAGGCTGGGGAGAAGCAAGCAACCAAGGTACATGCTCTTGACCGGAATTGAACCCAGGACCCTTTGGTCTGCACGCCAACGCTCTATCCACCAGGCAAACTGGTGAGGGCAAAGTTCTCTCTCTTTTTTTTTTCCTTGAGCCCAGTCTCCTTACCAAACAGACCTTTTGAATATTGTCAAATTCTAGGGACAGGATCTCCTCATCCAGTCATGTGATGGGAGGTACTCAGTTTTGGTTTTCAGCTTGGTTGTTTGATAACCATGGGCCAGTACTGCCCCGCCCCCCCATGGGAGGTGTTTCCTGAAAGAAGGGGGTATGATTTAGAGACGGGTGGGTGCTACTTGGTACTTAATGAGTATAAGGCAAGAGAAACAAACTTCTATGACGAAGACAATGATGAAGAAGATCGCCCAAACCCCGAGGAGTATAACCTTGATGAGCCACACGCAGGAAGGGATTACATGTACAGCAGCTCCTGTGAACAATTCAGCGGTGAATTGCCAAATGGATGACATAGAATCTCTTTAGATCCTTTTCATTACAGCAGAGCATAGTTGAAGAAGAGGCCAGAGTGAGAAGTCTGAGGGAAGGCGTGCATACCAGGCTGGAGAATGTGGGCTTTCCCTGGAGTAATGTGGGAGCCTACAAGGTTAAGGGAAGAGGCAGGATGCCTCTTGGGGTGTTCGCTGCTAGATCCACAGACTAGACCATGGCTCATCACGGCAGAATGATGATGTCGGCTTTCCCTTGCAAGTACATTGGTCTATTTTGGATCCTTCCCCTCTCACCTAATAGTGACCATGTAACTATGGTAATAACACAGGTTCTCTGTCATCTCACTTTGCTCTCGCTCTCTAGCCATTCTCTGGAGAGCAATCCAAAGAGAGAGCTTGTTGAAAGTTTATCCTGTCCAGTGAGCATGTCCCTGGAGGCACAGTGCTAACGCTTATAGCTCTGTGCAGTCTGTCATTTCCCTAACATCCCCTGGATCTACTTCCTGTGCTCATTCTGCACCTCCCACACTTTCTCAGAAGTACCAGCAGGTGTGTTGGTGCCTCTTTGCACTCCACCTCACTTGCCTAGAGCTTCTCCCTTCCCAAACTCCCTTTCTTCAGGACTCTCCTCAGACCTCCCGTCTCAGGAAAGACCTTCCCTGAACACCCTCCCTTATCCAGCTCCTTGCTTTGCTTTGCTTTGCTTCTCTTCACAGTATATAGAGCCGCCTGACATGGCGTGCGACTCATTTTATTTACTTTATTGCCCACGCTACCCACCGGTACAGGAGTTACCTAATTTGGGGTGTGGTAAGTGAACCTCATTTGTCTTGTTTATGCTGTTCCCTGTGCCGAGACAGCGCCTGGAGCAGATAATGGGGTCAGGTTTGGGCACTAAATCTCCTAGTTTTGCTCCTTGCATTTGGTACTGAATCTGCATATCGAGAGGCCATTCATGCCTCCCATTACAGATATTTTAAACTAAAGTATGTGGTTTTTCCCAGTGGTTAGAGCATCGACCCATGGGGTCTCGGGATCAATTCCCGGATTCCAGTACCTTGGTTGCAGGTTCCCAAGCTCCAGGTCAGGGCATGTGCAGAAGGCAACCAATCGATGTGTCTCTCTCACATCGATGTTTCTTTCTCTCCCTCCCTCCCTTCCAGTCTCTCTAGAAATCAATGGTGAAGATGTCCTTGGATGAGGATTTAAAATGAATGAATGAATAAAGTATCAATCTGGGCCTAGAACAGAGCCTTGTAGTTCTGTGATGGCAGTTGTTTTGTCACTCGGAGGCCCCCCTGGCTGTCATCTTACTAGTTTCTAGGATGTTTTCAAGTGGAGGGAACACATTGTCACCCTGAGACCAGTTTATCAGGAATGGCTTCAGGGCCGCAGCCCTTCCCGAAGTGAAATCTTGCCACTTTCCACTCTCTCCTTGGTAGTAGTAAAATGGGTGTGACTGCGCAGCAAGCCTGATTGTACCTGTGTTTGAATGACTTTTTGTTTAGCATAATTCTCTCCAGGTCCATCCATGCTGTTGCAAATGGTAAGAGTTCTTTCTTTTTTATAGCAGCGTAGTATTCCGTCGTGTAGATACTTAAATGAGTTTTTGAATATTACAGTCAGGTACTCAGAAGGAGGCTCTCTTTTACCTTCTCTGTGCTTTTATGCAATTACATGTGGAAGGTAGATTCCATCGTGCTGTTTGTGAGGTGGTCATCATCTGCACACCTGAGCCGGGGGTGACCGCATGTCCCTGGAGCAGACCCTTCCCCCACCAGGAGCAAGGGGAGCCCCCGGGATCTATAGGCCAGACACTGCCCGCCTACTGTGCCCAGCCTGTGTGTGGGGGTGTGGGGAGGGTTGGGCCCTTCCTCTCCCTTCATTTCACTGAGTCTTAAACAGCTTCAGTCATTTGCCAGAGTCTTAGAACTTGTGTGTGTTGGAACTTAGATTTTACTCGTCCTGCAGACCTCAGGTTTCAGTTTCCTGCCGGCTGCCTCTCCTGACTGAATGCCACAAGGATTTGTCCAGCCACACATCCATCAGGGCAGCATTTTATGTTTCTCCTGGAACTCTCTTCTCACCCATTCTCTGTGCGGTGTGTGCATTGTGCCTTTTTATGGGCTGCTTTCCTTCTTATGTCTGAGTTTCCTGTGTTTCTTGTTAGCTCAGATCTGGCCTCTCATGGGGCCCATAGTGACCAGTCCCTTTATAAAGAGGAAAGTGGGCATTGTGCAGTCAGTAGGAAGGAACATGTGAGTCTGCCCACTCCATTGATCCGCAGCCTGAGGAGAGGGTCTCGAGGGTTACACCAGAGCGCTCTCCACATCCTCTGGCTTCTCCTGTGGGGCTGTCAGTGTTCTGGGTGCCAGGCACCTCGCCCACCCACTGCCCTGTGAACAGTGAGCACGACCGGCCTTGCTGCCCTGGGTGCTGAGGCGTCAGAGCCTTCTTCAGTGCCACGGCTTCCTGGCACGGATGCACCCACGGGAGGTTTGGTTCATTTCACAGAGCCCAGCTTTGCCTGAGCAAAGGGTGTTTAATGTTCTGTTTAGTCTGTAAAAACCACCTCAGAACTGTAGAGTGAAAGCCATTGGCTGTGCCTCGTCCTTCCCGGAACTCCAAGCCTGGAGGCCCGCTGAGGTTTGCAGAAGGAGCTGACTGGACTCCAGGGTTTGCTGCCTGGGCCGCAGCAGGACACTTTCATGGTCACTGCCCTGTGGTTACTGTGCGGTGCAGGCCTGGCCTGGACTTGCCTGAGATGCTGTTCTGTCCCAGTTGCCCTGAGGGGTCTGGCCCTGCGCCAACCATGGGGTTCTCTCGGGGTCACCCTGGGGCTGAGAAGGGCCGATTATCTGGCAAGACCATCATGAAGGACCTGAGAGGTTTCCTCACAAACCAGGTTTTCTCAAGAAATCTCTCTTCTGGAATATTCCTTGTCCAAGGCTAACCAGGCTGATGAGTCCTGGCCTTTAATCTGTTTAACTGTCATCCAACATCCCAGCAGAGGGGGCAGGGTGCAGGTACAATGACACTCCGAATGGTGCTCTGCTGGCGTGCTCTGGAGTAATGCACACACAGTCCAGGTGGGGGCCACTAGGGAATATGCCCTCACATAGTGAGCAGCCAGAGACATGCAGGAGGGAGCCTCGCAGGGCTGGCCCGAGGGGCGAAGGAATTCGAGGTAAAGGAGAAAGGGTGGGGCAGTGCCGTGGGGTCTCAGGCAGCCTAGTTTGTTCTTTTTTGTGAAATGTTTTCCAGAGATAGAGACCGCAAATGTTAAATTCTGTTGAGTTCAGCTTACAGGATTCCAGGCGTAAATGACCATCCTATCACTTTTCTGGGAAAGGAGGTTCTGTGCCCGGCAGACATGTGTACACACATGCCAGCCACTTCCCCCCATGCGTTAACTGTCCTGCTGTTTGCTCATGCCAGCCAAAACCCGGGCAGCGGACTTACTGGTGAATCCCCTGGATCCACGGAACGCCGATAAGATTAGAGTTAAAATTGCTGACCTGGGAAATGCCTGTTGGGTGGTAAGTAGAATTTTCTTTCTAAAACATTCTGGTCATGGGCATGTAGAAGACACGCTCTTTTCTTCTTTAATGTGTCCTCCAGGTAATGAAGTCTGTTCCCTTTCAGCATAAACACTTCACAGAAGACATCCAGACGCGTCAGTACAGATCCATAGAGGTTTTAATAGGAGCAGGTTACAGCACCCCTGCTGACATCTGGAGCACGGCGTGTATGGTAAGAGCGGCGTATGGCTGGCCACTTGCCTCCCTGTACAGGCTCATCGCCTGGGTGCCCGTGAAGGGCAGGGTCTTGCTGGTGCTGCTGTCTGCAGCTTCCTAACCGTGAAGGTTGTCCACTGTGGGTGGGGGAGGGGAAGGCCGCTGCCTTCCATGTCCTAAGAATTGGAAGAACTCTTTGAGGGCACATCCTGGGCATGGGCTGGGCTGGGTCTGGTCTTATGAGAGAGTATCCTCTCCAGATCCTGGGTAGCCAGCCCCGAGAATCAGGCCTCCACTGTGGTGGCAGGGACTTCAGCTAATTCTTCTGGTTGCTGAGAGCCTGCAGGTTGTCTACAGTTTCATGCTTCACTCACAGTGTGGCCCGGGGGATGATTGTCTGAGTTTGGAGGCCCCTGGCAGACCTTACCTCCTGAGGAAGGTCACCCATCTATCAGTGTTTTGTCTCTTTTTCTATAAAATCAAATCTAGAGAATGTCCTAACTTCTTGTTCTGGGCTGTCCAGTCGCTTTGGAGATAGCAGTGGCTGTGCATGCTCCTGAGACCGGGTCTTCCGTGCAGGACACGGTGATGTTTTCCTCGGGCCTCGGGAGTCTCCTCTTCCACCTGGTGTCCTGTCCTTTTCTGCTGCTGATCTTGTGCATCAGGAGCTTAGTGGTGTCTGAGCTCTCCCCAGGCCCCACCAGAGCATCTCTTTCTCACTCCCTCCGTATGAACTGATGAACGTGAATGGTCCGTCATCCATAAGCCTGTTTTGGTTTCTCTTTCTTGGCCCTCTCTCCTGGCCAGGTCAGCACCTTCCTCCTCATGGCTAGTCCTGTGTTGGAAATGGAATGTGTGTGTGTTGGTTAGAGTGGTGGTTCATGCTTTCTTTATTTCATATCCTCTCCCCAATTCTCCTCTGACATTGAAATGCAAGAGCATGTGTGCAAAGCTAGGCACTTGTCTCATTGACAAAATGCTGAATAATTAAATTTACTGTTACTCAAAGGTGAATGTAACAGTTGAGTTTGTTGGATTATTTGTCTTCGCTGCAGCAAAAGCATTGTTAATAGCACTAAAATGATATGAAAAAAGTAGATGTTTCAGGTTAGAATGACCTGAGGCAACAGATATGGCAAACAGGACTGAAACTGTACCTATCTATTCCCACGTGGCTCTGATGGATAATTCCAGATAATTCTGAAAATTGAGTTTCTCAGTAAGTATCAAAAACTAAGGCATTTCTGTGACTGGGGATGGAAAAGAATGGTTAAAAGAGTTGGTGGAAATGTGGTGGTTCCTTTGAAGCTCGACATGTTCTGTGTGACTCCGAGGGCAGGCCGGGCGCAGCGGAAGGGGGTCAGAAGCTGTGGGACCCTGGGGCAGGAGAGGGAGGCTTTGAACAGTGGGAGTTGTGGGGAGGATGCTTCAGGATGGGGTGAGGTCGGGCCTTGCTTGTTCTAGCAGCACAGAAGGGACCACGTCAGGGCCGCCCTAAATAGACTCTGAGAACTTTTTCAACTTTGATATCCTGTGCTTCTAATTTTAGATGTTAAATGTTGGTGATATAACCAGAAAAATAGGACAAGATCACAGATAGTGTAGAATAATGGCGGAACAGGCAGTACCGGTCCTACCAGGGTATCTGTCTTCCCTCCATTAGAGAAGAATTGGTCCGTCCATATGGTCTCCTACCTGCTGACTCCTGCTGCTGCTGCTGCTGCTGCAGACGGTGGCCTCAAGCTCAGCCACTCCTGGGGAAGAGCACTCACTCGTCTTCTTCCAGCAGCTCTCCCCACGACCCCCTCTTTTCCAAGAAATTAAACATATGCTTCCTCTGCATATTAAACATATGCTTCCTCTAGGGCCACTTACAAGGGTTTAAAAAATTTTGCCAGTGGTGAGTTTTCTCGGAGGTGCAGTCTTCATTCCCCACCCCAACCCCTTGTCCCCGAAGGTCGTGACTGAGAGCTTCCTTTTCTAAGTAGAGAACCTAGTAAAGATGAGGCAATGTTTCCACATGCCCACCCTTTTAATCAAAGTTTAGAAATATAACGGTGTATTACATTCATAATTCCAAGCTGTGGTTAAGCTGCAGAGTTCTTGGAGGAGAAGTCCAGAGTCCTCTGGGTATTAAGTGGTGCCAAGCCCTACCGACGCTGCAGTGGGGATGGCGCTCCTGCGTGGTGGCCACACCATCCTGCTCACGAGCCCTCGGGAAAGGACAACACAGTGAGGCACAGCAGCCGGGGTAGATGAGGTGTAAGTGCATGAGACCTGTCACACTGTACGGGGTGAGGGGTGGCTCCTCTGCACTGGTCAGAGCCCCTGAATAGATAGCTTTGTGCAGACTCCATGGTGAGTTGGAGTCTGTGCTCTAGAAGCAAGAAAAGCCCATCCGACAGATTTCACCAAACTTCTTTAGCACTGGTCATGTGGCAGAACGAACAGGTGTCCTTACCTATTCAGAATGGGCACTTTGGCATGAGCGGACATTTCAGGAAAGAGGTCTCCCCAGAACCTGAGAACAGAGGTTGGGCCAAGGGAGGCCCTCTGAGGCATTAGGCCAAGTACGAGGAAGAACCTAAACTTCCCAGCGACTGAAAATAAGAATTATGAAGGTTGTGACGGGAGTCACTTAATGAGTCGAAGGCAGAAGCCTCATGGTTTCATAGCTGCCGGCAGGTAAGGAAGTCACAAAGTCCAGATGTCGATGTTTTTCTTGGCTGGGTGTATTTGCCCTGTTGTGTGTGTCCTGTTTAAGAAAGTCTCGTCACTCTCCAGATAACCAGGACCAGATAACATGAGGAGCCCCTCTTCCTTTTCTCTTGGGAACCATTTCATCGATAGGCTTCTTTAATGGAAATATGTGGGTACTATTAAACAGTCATCTTTGTAAGAACACTCAGCCGATATATCTTAGTGTTAGGCTGCACGCAGTGCGCACAGCTAGGTTGAAACATTTTTAGAAGTTAGTTAGAAAAGTGAGGACCCAAGGGAGGGCCATGAGCAGCTGGCACTCTCCTTGGAGCTCCCATCTGCAGCCTCTTGGGTCTTTCCTGTGAGGGCTTCACCATTCCCTCTGGGCTTGTATGGTATTGAATTGATTGTGTCCTAGTCTTCCCCTACTAAGGCCATTCAGCGTGAAATCCAGTTGTTCCTCTTGGGACGTGGAGTCAACTGTGAGATTTTGTGCCCTGACCTGGGATTGGTTGTTTACTGGCTGGAGAGAAGAGGCCCCATCCTCAGGCACTGCAGCGCTGGGGCAGCACCGTACTCCAGGACCTGCTCAGACCCAGAGCTAGTTCAGGCAGGGACCCCAAGTGGTCCTGGGCTGAGTGTGCCAAACTGTGGCTTTAAGTGCCAAGAGAGATGCCCCAGCCGCAGGCGAACAAGTCTTCCCCAGGTTGCCTTCCCCTTGGTGTGGTCATTGATCCAAGAAGATGGGTCAGTGCAGTGGCAGCTCATTGAGGGGGGAATGGGGAGGGCAGTGCCTTGAGACAAGTGGAACTTGTGCCACAGTCAGATCACAGTGCCTTTCAGAACAGCACAAGCTAATACAGATTAGAAGTTAGTATGGTAAAAACCAAAACTGGGATTTAGTTTATCCTGTTTAGTTTTTAAAACATATGTATTTGATCAGCAGAGCAATAGTAGTTGCTGTCTTTATATATAACTAGTGGCCTGGTGCACAAAAATTTGTGCACTCATGGCGGGGGGGGGGTCCCTCAGCCCGACCTGTGCCCTCTCACAGTCTGGGACCCCTCGGGGGATGTCCACCTGCTGGCTTAGGCTCACTCCCCGGGGGGATCAGGCCTAAGCTGGCAGTCAGACATCCCTCTGGCAGCCTGGGAGCCCTCAGGGGATGTCCACTTGCCAGTGGGAAGCAGGCCTAAGCTGTAGTTGGACATCCTTAGTGCTGCTGAGGAGGCAGGAGAGGCTCCCACCACCACCACCGTTGTACTGGCAGCCATCAACCTGGCTGTGGCTGAGCAGAGCTCCTCCTGTGTGGAAGCACACTGACTACCAGGAAGCAGCTCCTGCATTGAGTGTCTGCTCCCTGGTGGTCATTGTGTGTCATAGTGACCAGTCATTCCCAGTGGTTCTGCTGTTAGGGTCAATTTGCATATTACCCTTTTATTATATAGGATAGAGGCCTGGTGCATGGGTGGGGACCGGTTGATTTGCCCTGAAGGGTGTCCCGGATCAAGGTGGGGGTCCCGCTGGGGTGCCTAGCCAGCCTGGGTGAGTGGCTGATGGCTATCTCTAGGCTGGCCACAGCCTCTTCAGGATGGAGGTCCCCACTGGGGTGCCTGTCCAGCTTGGGTGAGGGGCTGAGGGCCGTTTTCAGGCTGGCCACACCCCCTTCAGGTTGGGGGTTCTGCTGGGGTGCCTGGCCAGCCTGGGTGAGGGACTGATGGCTGTTTGCAGACTGGCCACTGCCCCCAGTGACCCAAGCTTCCAGTGAGGCTGGCTGGAGCAGGTATCTGGGATTTATTTAACTTCTATAATTGAAACTTAGTAGCCTTAACTGGAGCCCAGATTGGGTTGCCCCCGACAACCCAGGCTCCCAGCGCTTCCTTGAGCCCAAGGAAGCAGATATCTGGGGTTTATTTATCTTCTATAATTGAAATTTTGTTGCCTTGAGCAGAGGCCACAGATGAGAAGCTTGGCTTCCTGCTTGCTCCAGCTCCATGGATGCCAGCCACCATCTTGGTTGGGTTAATTTGCATATAGTCTCTGGCTGGTGGGCGTGGCTTGGATGTAGCGGAGTGACACCAATTAGCATATTATTCTTTTATTGGTGTAGATTATCACCCTAGAGGCCCTGTGCATGAAATTTGTGTGCTGCCGGGGCGGAGGGTGGGGGGAGGTTGTCCCTAAACCCAGCCTGCACCCTGTCCAATCTGGGACCCCTCGGGCTAAACCGGCAGTCGGACTTCCCTCTCACAGTCCGGGACTGCTGGCTCCCAACTGCTCGCCTGCCTTCCTCTTTGCCCCTAACTGCTTCTGCCTGCCAGCCTGTTCACCCCCAACTGCCCTCCCCTGCTGGTCATCTTGTGGCTGTGTGTGGGCGCTGCCATCTTTGAGGGCAGGGCAGTCAATTAGCATATTCCCTGATTGACTGTGGGTGCGTCCATCTTTGCGACAGTGTGAGGGTCAGCATACTCCCTCTTCATTAGATAGGATTACTAAACATAGTTCTGAGATTTTGTGTGTGTATGCGCGTTCGCGAACCTGGTGGAAATGGGAGCAGGTGGCCTCCTCCACACAGTGTGCTAGGGGCAGACAGTGGCCACCCACGCAGCCAGCTCTCCTTGCCCTCCTTGGAGGGCTGCACAGGGATCAGGTTCCTCCCAGGCACAGGGCAAGAGGGGCTTCTTAGGTTCTAGGTGTTCCTTTGGTTGAGTCAGAAATGAATGACATGATGAGAGGTTGAAAATAACCCCCTTAGTTACTAAGACATGAAGGTCTTTGCTTCAGGAGAGTGGCAACAACCAGGGGCCAGGTTAGCCTGCTGATTGAGGGCAGGTTCTGAGGCAGAGAGACCTCGGCCTGGATCGAGTCCTCCTCCTCCCACTTGAGGCCGAGTGCGGTGTTCTGGCCAGCCCTCCGCACAGCTTCCCCTGTGGGGCAAGGGCATGTCTGTTTACTTCCAGTAAAATAAGGACAGTGCGCAGCCCTGTCATCCTCCAGCAAAGGAGATGGCAAGATTACTTCTGGGGCTTTTTTGAACTTTTTGGAAGGGAGGGAAAAATGTGGTGTTGAGGCCTTTTAAGGAGGCTTTTTGGTTTGATTGAGATCCTTGTAAAATGTAGGTCTCTTGTACAAGGAGGAAAACTTGGAGCCAGTCTCTGAAGTGCTTAGCCTGTCCTCTGTTGTGTTCTAGGCATTTGAGCTGGCGACGGGAGATTATTTGTTCGAACCGCATTCTGGAGAGGACTACTCCAGAGATGAAGGTGAGTTGCTGCCCGAAGGTCCTGAAGTTCTGGAGTGTATTGTATCTTGTTCTGCAACAGAGCTCTGTATGGTGTTTGAACACCAAGTTCAGATCATTTTCTTTATGAGCTTGAAGCCCCTTCAGTGATAGGAAACGGGCAGAGCCTCCTGGAGCACCCTCCCTCCTGCTACCCAAAGGCCCCCAGCCCAGCTGGCTGGGAGAGGGCAGGCTCTGTAGAGCCGGGGTCTCTGTTCATTTTGTCCATTGACCCACTACTTGTATTCCTCTCCTATTTGGGAGCTGAGCTGAAACCTAGGGAATTCGAACTTGAACCCCATCTGTGAACCTGGCCGTCTCTATGCTGAGCTGCTTGCGATGCTCGGTGGCCTGGGATATGCTGGTATTCATCCCCGTTAATGCTCCAGATGGTGCCTGAGGCCTGCCAGTCCCAGAGCCTCTGCATGGGTGCGCTGCAAACACTGTTGATTGGAATCTGTTTGTGAGTTTTTACTAATTTGTTTTCTCCCTCTTTTACCCCCTCCTTCCCTTTGCCCCGCCCATTCCCATACCCTTTTTTCTCTCCTTTGTAGACCACATAGCCCACATCATAGAGCTGCTAGGCAGTATCCCAAGGCACTTTGCTCTGTCTGGAAAGTACTCTCGGGAATTCTTCAATCGCAGAGGTAGTACCTGTTCTACTTGAAAAGCGCCACGATGCAGACAGAAACGGAATAGCAGCTACTGGTTTGAGCATTCATGGTGACAAAGGCATTTCTCCTAAATTTATAAAGCAACCCAGCAGAATCCCGTGCTGGTTTAAAAGCTGAGAGGGAAAACCCCGTGGCCCAGTGCTGCATCACCTGTGCATCAGCTCCTCCGAGGTGTCCTGGGCCCGGGTGCCTGCATCCAGCCACACGGCAGAGCCAGTGCTTTCGTTGCTCAGGGCGCTCGGTTTCTGTCTGCGCAGGTGGTGGCCATGTCTGCATGCCGTGTGCTGATTAAACTGTCGTGTGTTGCTGTTTTGCTGGTAATGTTTACCAGTGCAGATCACATAGCACTGATCATTCAACTGTTGGGGGAAATCCCTCGAAAATTCACTAGGTTGGGGAAATATTCCAAGGAGTTTTTCACCAGAAAAGGTAACGGTACTGTGCAACACTAATTTCAGCATAATCCTCTCCCAAAAGGAGAAATTACGCTTTTGCATTTGGGCATTGGAGAAAAACCTGGACTTTCACAACTGGGGAATTCTACTGAAGGAAGCTCCAAGAAATAAACATGAGTGAACCATCTGATACCTGTGGAATAAGAGTTTTGTAAGAGACAACCTTCCTAAAATCTTTTATCTCCTCCACACTTCTTCTCTCCTGCTCTGAGTACCAGTCTGTGTATTGAAGTATTTATAAGAGGAGTTAAGTGATCCTTAGAAACCAGCTAAACTTATCTTTACATTTTCTGTGCTGGAGTGTTCCTGCACCAAAGCCTTGCCTTAGTGAACCCCCATTTCTGTCCTCTCAGATCTGTCTGAGGAGTTCATGCAGTGGGTGCAGGCCTGTGACATCCATTGAGCTCAATTCCTGCAAACCCTCTCCTGTTCTCCCATTGCAGGACCTCGCACTGTATTATAAGTGGTTTTATTTTAATATTGTTGTTCTTATTGGTCCTTCCTTGGCATGACCTGTTTCTTTGCCCTGTATAGTCAGTCCCCTTATTGGTGATCAATTTTCAAAAACTCCAGGGAATTATTTTTAAAAAAATATATTTTATTGATTTTTTTAAGGGAGAGGGATAGAGAGTTAGAAATATCGATTAGCTGCCTCCTGCACACCTCCCACTGGGCATGTGCCCACAACCAAGGTACATGCCCTTGACCAGAATCGACCTGGGACCCTTCAGTCCGCAGGCTGACGCTCTGTCCACTGAGCCAAACTGGCTAGGGCCCAGGGAATTATTTTTAAAGAGCCCCTCCCAAGTGCTATAGTCTCTGGTGTGAGTATAGTTAGACCTCTTAATTCATGATTTTTGAGCTTAATTTGTTTATTATTAGAACATTTAAAATTGGTGTGAGCAGGACATGGAGTTAGAGAAATGTCTGAAAATCCCAGATTCTTTCTGCCCCCTGCCCTAACCTGATTTGTTGCACCAATTTGTCATTTTATTTCCCTATGAGATAAAGGAATTCTTGTAGAGAAGTTACCCCCTTTTTTGTTGTTAATTCTCACCCAAGGATATTTTCCCATTCTTTTTTAGAGAGAGTGGAAGGGAAGAGGAGAGACAGAGAGAGAAACATTGATGTGAGAGAGGCACATCGATTGGTTGCCTCTCACAAACATCCTGATCAGGGCCAGGGATTGGGGATCCAGCCTACAACCAGAGTACATGTCCTTGACTGGAATTGAACCTGAGACCCTTCAGTCGTCAGGCTGATGCTCTATCCACTGAGCCAAACCATCTAGGCTAGAGTAGTTATCCTTTATTATACACTTGGGTGATGTTCAGCTCACCATCCTTGTTTTGTCCTGTAGGTTTTATTTCCTGTTAAATATACAGGAGAACTGAGAACTATGGGAGGATGTACATCTCCACTTCCTGGAGCACATTGACCACAACCTACCTTTTCTGGGACCACCCAGTGGGCTGCCTGTGATATGTGAAACTAGATGCAGTTATTTTTTTACTACCTTTTTAAGGCTTATCACAGGAAAAAGAATTTTCAGGGGAAACGATTTACCAGACAACCTGTATTAATTTTGGTTCTGAGACTCTGGTCTGCAAGTCTGGGTCACAGGAGTGAGATGGAAACTTCCCCTGCCCCACCCGCAGGCTCACACCCAGGCCTCTGAGCAGCCTGAGACCACCTGTGCTTAAGGTGGTACTGCCCTGAGGCGCCCTGCCTGTCAGGCTCTGCCGCAGGCCTAAGTGCCCTCCCTGCACTGCACTTGGTGAAGACCAGGCCAGCAGCAGCTCAGGGCCTGCACCCTCTCCTTACCTGTGTGGGCTGCCTTCAGAGGGCAGGCTGATGAATGCTGCCAAGTGAACTGATGTCGGATGGTGGTGCGTTTCAGCTCAGAGCTCCCTGTTCTGGGGCCTTTCATGCTGGAAGCTGGCTTTCAGGTTGGCCTTTGCATCAGCACCCCGGCACCTGGGTGCTCCTGGTCTGTGCCCTTCCCTGCCTGCGCACAGGCAAGTGTAAAGTTCTCCATTGTTCCAGCTGTGGTTAGGACTTGCATAGATGGTTCTTTTTGAGGTACTAGTTTCAAGGTGACTGTGGAGTCGAATGCATTTAGCATTCTTGGTGTAAAACTCAGCTTGTCCCAGGATTTGCCTTCATAGACCCCGTATGTAGTGTAAAAACTCATAATTCTGGAATATTATAATTTTATGGACAGAAGAACATATTTCCCTTCACAAATCACTTAATATTTAAGAGACAGAAGGGAAGTCCTTCACTTTTTTCCCTAAAAACTAACCTGATAATCTGGGACTGGCAGATACAGTCTCAATCCCAAAGCCTTTACTCTGGAGGAGCCCTCCCACAGGCCTTTCCTGGCGGCTTTCTGTGGCTCTGTCAGGGTGACTGCCCTGGGCTGTGAGGGCGGCCAGTGGCAGGGCCCCCATCTAGTAAGCAGCCTGGCTGGTCTCCTGTTTGCACACATATGTGTGAGAGCTAATGACAAGGAAGGAAGAAAGGGAAAGTGAAGACGATCACCATGAGGTGTCATTGGTGGTCATTAAGTCCCTACTTGCAAAATTTGTTTCAGCAAAACATATCTTGGTATATTTTCCTAAGAGAAAAAATTGTCAAGGCAAAAAAATTCTTTAACTTATGTGGGAGCCACTTACGTTTTTATTTCATTTTTATAGTAAGTGGTGGCAGTGCAGGTGCTGTTTCTTGTGTTTTATATGCAGGGCTGGAGCTGGTAAGGGGGCTGGAGGCCCTCACTCCCCTGATGAGCCTGTACTTACCATTTCTGCCAGGGGTAGATCTCCAAGTTTGGGAGCTGAGGGTTTGTTTTTAACCTTTGGCAGCTGGTTATAAGACAGCATTTCTTATCATTGAGTTAAATGTAACAATGTGTACATATTATCATAGGGTATGGGCGAGTTTATTTCATGTTTCTGTTGTTGCAGTTTTTTAGCATCATGTATTCTTTCCCACTTATCCACATAATCCACATACTCTTTTTAGAGGCAATTTGGTATTCTGTTATAATGCAACTAAGGGCCAGGTGCACAAAAATTTGTGCACTCGGGAGGTCCCTTAGCCCAGCCTGTGTCCTCTTGCAGTCTGGGACCCTTCTGGGGATGTCCACTTGCTGGCGTGCCTGGTCAGCCTGGGTGAGGGGATGATGGCTGTTTGCAGGCTGGCCAAGCTCCCCATTGTGGACCCTCACCCCATTGGGGTGTGGCCAGCCTAGGTGAGAGGCTGAGGACTGTTTTCAGGCTGCCCACAGCCCCTTCAGGTTTTGGGTCTCTACTGGGGTGCCTGGGCAGCCTGGGTGAGGACTTGAGGGTCGTTTTCAGGCTGCCCACAGTCCCTTCAGGGTTCGAGTCCCTACTGAGGTACCTGGCCAGCCTGGGTGCGGGGCTGATGGCTGTTTGCAGGCTGGCCAAGCCCCTCAATGGGATCCCTCACCCCATTGGGGTGTGGCCAGCCTGGGTGCAGCCTGAGGGCCATTTTCAGGCTTTCAGGCTGCCCACAGTCCTTTCAGGTTTTGGGTCCCTACTGAGGTACCTGGCCAGCCTGGGTGAGGGCTGATGGCTGTTTGCAGGGTGGCCAAGCCCACCAGTGGGGTCCCTTACCCCATTGGGGTGTGGCCAGCCTGGGTGACGGGCTGAGGGGCATTTTCAGGCTTTCAGGCTGCCCATAGCTCCCATTGACCCAATGTCCCAGCAAGGCTGGTTGGAAGCAGGTTTCTGGGGTTTATCTTCTATAATTGATACACTATTCCTTTAAGCCAAGGCCTAGGCAGGTAACAAAGCCTCCTGTGTGCTTCAGCTCCGTGGTTTTTATAATTGAAAGAATGTTGCATAGGCAGGCAGTTTCCTCCATCACTGGTGCAACGGAAGCCTGCTGTTTGCTTCAGCTCCGAGGCTTCTATAATTGAAACAATGTTGCAAATACGTTGCCTGGAGCACAGAGAGGCCCAGCCGGCTGGCAGATAGCTTACTCATGGTGCAACGGAAGCATCTGTTTACTCTAGTTCCGTGACTGCCAACCTCCATCTTGGCTGGGTTAATTTTCATACAGCTGCTCTGATTGGTTGGTGGGCATGGCTAGCGTTCTGTAGAAATGGTCAATTTCAGTATTACTCTTTTATTAGATTAGATATTATTCTGTCTTCAATGTCTACTGGTGTTTAGGATTATTCTGCATATTTTCCTGTTATAGGCAGCATATTTGCACATACTGTTTTTTATGTGTGATTTACCTGGTCAAAGTATGTTAGATATTTTAGACTGGGAATATTTTTATCAGTTTTCGATACTAGTTAGGTCTGAATAGTTTTCACAGCCTTTCAGCACTGAATTGTTTTCATCTCTGTTATGCAGACTTTAAGTCGTCTTTGGGGTGATCCATATTTTCACTAAAGAGTATACATACTTTCATGCCTTTTGATTGATTTTTGTTGTGTAAAAACTGGCATCCTTGGGACTACATGTCTCGGTTGTTCTGGGCCACAGTCCCCTCAGGGTTCAGGTCCCTACTGAAAATACAGGGAGCCCTAACCGGTTTGGCTCAGTGGATAAAGCATCAGCCTGGGGACTGAAGGGTCCTAGGTTCGATTCCAGTCACGGGCATGTGCCTGGGTTGCAGGCACATCCCCAGTAGAAGGTGTGCAAGAGGCAGCTGATCATGTTTCTAACTCTCTGTTACTCTCTTACTCTCTATAAAAAATCAAATATATATATATATATATATATATATATATATATATATATATATATGAATGAATGAATGAAAATACAGGGAGAAAAATCTTATTACAAAGCTGGTGTGGGGGGGGTCTTCTTATATCTTTACTAGGAGTCTGGTGCACAAAAATTTGTGCACTCGGGGGGGTCCCTCAGCCCAGCCTGTGCCCTCTCACAGTCTGGGACCCATCAGGGGATGTCCACCTGCTGGCATGCCTGGTCAGCCTGTGTGAGGGGCTGATGGCTGTTTGCAGGCTGACCAAGCCCCCCAGTTGGAACCCTCAACCCATGGGGGTGTGGCCAGCCTTGGTGAGGGGTTGAGGATTGTTTTCACGCTGCCCACAGTCCCCTCAGGGTTCAGGTCCCTACTAGGGTGCCTGGGAAGCCTGAGTGAAGGGCTGAGGGCTGTTTTCAGGCTGCCCACAGCTCCCATTGACCCAACATCCTAGTGAGGCTGGCTGGAATCAGGTTTCTGGGGGTTATTTAGCTTCTATAATTAAAACTTTGTTGCCTTGAGCAGAGGCCTAGGCAGGCAATGAAGCCTCCTGTTTGCTTCAGCTCTGTGGCTTCTATAATTGAAACATTGTTTTCTTGAGCAGTGACCCATCCGGCCTAGGCAGGCAGTTTCCTCCGTTGCAAATGGAAGCCTTCTGTTGGCTCTAGCGCTGTAGCTGCCGGCTGCCATCTTGGCTGGGTTAGTTTGCATACATCTGCTCTGATTGGTTGGTGGGTGTAGCTTGGCTGGTGGGTGTGGCTTAGGTGTCTTGGAGTGCAGGTTAATTTGCATATTACCCTTTTATTATAAGAATAGATGGGCACTTTGAAGATCAGTCTTGTGATCAATGTATAGAACATAGTTTTCACATGAATTCTTTTACTACCAAACATTTTACCATATAGTTTCATGTTATTAAGTAGTATTAAATGATATTCATCAAGTAGGTATTACCACGGTTATTGTTTTTAAACACCATTCTCCTATTACTGAGCATTTGAAATACAGCAAGTATAAATACTTTTGCAGTATGTGTATTTGGGAGGTGTGTGTTGGGGGTGTGTGCGCCAGGGTTTATTTTCTTAAGGCTGGTCCCTAAAATTGGAATTTTGGTTTAAAAGAGATGAACATTCATGATTGCTCAGACTTTGTCTGAGGGTGGAAGGTCCACTTCTCCTGTATCAATAGACCTGCCCTGCAGACTGGAGGCTCCACTCTGTCTCCAGTCCTCACGAGGGAGCCAGAGCTGTAAGAAGAATGTCTGGATAGATACTTTTTATTGATTTGAGAGAGGAAGGGAGAGGGAGAGAGAAATATCAGTGATGAGAGTGAATCATTGATTGGCTACCTCCTGCATGCCCCCCTCTGGGGATCGAGCCTGCAACCCAAAGCATGTGCCCTGACCAGGAATCAAACTGTGACCTCCTGGTTCATAGGTCGACACTCAACCACTGAACCACACCAGCTGTGCTAGATGTTTTTATTCAGAATTCTGTGCACACCATGATTATAAGTGTAGATGGCAGCTCATAGTAGTGTACATTGAAAGAGTTAGACTAGAAGAAAAGGTCCCTGTGGGTGGATTATAGTCACTTCTGTGTTTATAATTTTTTGAGACTTTTTAAATTTTCTTTATGATGAATGAAAGAGGAAGAGTGTTTCTAAATCAAGCTATATAAGTGGCTGAAACAGACGAAGCCTTCTAAGACCTCTGTAAGCACAAAACTGGTTGTCTGTTAATGCATATCATGAGAAAATTCACCATGTTGGTTAAACTGTGAAAGGGGAGAAATTTTGCCTGGCATGAGGTGTGCCTATAGGGTGCCCACAGGACTCTGGCTTGCTGTGGGCCCGAGAGGGTGTGGGGTGGAGTGCAACTTGTCTGTGTGTTCGGACAGGCACCCACAGAAGCCACTATATGGGCAGGGGTGGGGAAGATTTCTAACAGGTGGAGAAATGAGTTAATTGTAATGTGAGCGAGGGCAGTTTGGCTTAAAGATAACTTTTTCTCCTTTTATGAAAAAGGCGTTTACAGTTACTGCCCATTACTAGCTTATTAGTCATTCTGTTATGTCCATGGGGCTACTCGGGTTTATACTGCAGCCAGCACAGTTTGAAAAGAATAATTTCAAGGTTTACAAATGTACGCCCTGATAGCTTATATTTCACAAGTGTGTAGAAAGGAATGGTATTTGATACAGGTTGGCATCTAGAGCTGTGCTGCCTTGTAGAGGAGCCACAAGCTACTTACATTTAAACACATTAAAACTGGAATTCCTTAGCCACACCGACCACATTTCAAGTGCTCAGAAGCCACAGCCAGCCTGCAGCTGTCCACTGGAGTGCAGATGAAGTGCATCGCTACCATCACGAGGCGTTCTCTCGAATAGCACTGTTTTAAAGGAAAAGATGCCTTTTTCTTTTGTGTGGTAACATGTGAAATAGTGGCTCAAAGAGTTTAAATAGTATGTACCTTAAAGCTTTTTCTAAGCAAATTTGCAAGTTGCAAAAAATACCAAATGGCAGTGGAAGTGCCTCCATTAGTTTTGCAAATGGAAACCTCTTGGATGCACTCACCAAGCTCTCCTCATTTAAAGAAACCTAGAATCAGTGTGAACGAACTAGTCCCTGTTAAATTAATGCCTATTTACATTGGCCAAGCTTACTTATAGATGACACACTCATACACATTTAATGAATATTCTTGAGGAGAAAAGCTGGCCTTCTTTGTTGTTGCATGGTGTTAAGCAGGTAGGTATCTGTTCATTGAAAACCCATCTAGACCAACAGTAGGAAATGCACACTTGGGGCTTCCTTGACATGTATGTTTTCTCCTGCAGGAGAACTGCGGCACATCACCAAGCTGAAGCCCTGGAGCCTCTTTGATGTACTTGTGGAAAAGTATGGGTGGCCTCATGAAGATGCTGCACAGTTTACAGATTTCCTGATTCCGATGTTAGAAATGGTTCCAGAAAAACGAGCCTCAGCTGGCGAATGCCTTCGGCATCCTTGGCTGAATTCTTAGCAGATTCTACAAATACAGCATTCTGAGCTAGCAAATGTTTTCCAGTACATTGGACCTAAACGGTGACTCTCATTCTTTTAACAGGATTACAAGTGAGCTGGCTTCATCCTCAGACCTTTATTTTGCTTTGAGGTACTGTTGTTTGACATTTTGCTTTGTGCACTGTGATCCTGGGGAAGGGTAGTCTTTTATCTTCAGCTTAGGAGCTCACTGACCCACTTTCTTCTGGAAACAATACCACGACTCTCAGCATTGTTTCTTGTGTTGTGTGACATTCAAATGTTGGGTTTCTTTTTGAAAGAAAAATACTTTCCCCCTTGTGTTTTGGCAGGTTTTGTAACTATTTATGAAGAAATATTTTAGCTGAATACTATATAATTTACAATCTTAAGAAATTATCAAGTTGGAACCAAGAAATAGCAAGGAAATGTACAATTTTATCTTCTGGAAAAGGGACATCATTCCTGTATTATAGTGTATGTAAATGCACCCTGTAAATGTCAATTTCCATTAAATATAGGATGGGAACTCCAGTTTCAGAAAAGTTACCAGGTCTTGAGTGCTCTGTAGCCTAAGTTGCATGTAGTGGACTTAGCTCCAGGGAGTTGTACAAACTTCATTCCATAATAGTCCCTTTTCTGGATTTTAAACAGAGTGGCTCTGGGTAATATCATTCCCTAAAGGACACCTAAAGAGAGAAAAAACATACTTCCCATTCTAAAGTATGTTTTATAGTTTAGCATTCCTTTTCCTATTTTTGCATATTTTAAAAGTTCTTTTAAGAAAAAAACACACAGCAATTTCCCTTTAAAAATGCAATGGCCTGGTACCATGTGGTGTTGCCTCCACCAAACACTGTAAGTTAAAGTCTACATAGATTAAATTGGACAAGAGAAACATGTTCAGTGTATGAAATGAAAAAATATATATTTTTGGAAAATCTTGCTTGTGTTTGTCTAGAACCAAGGTATGGTATATGCTATTTGCAGTGTAATGGGCAAAATATTAACAACTCAGAGGTAACAGTGATCACGTTCATTCTGTAGGCATTTTTTATGTGTGACTACAAATTTTATTGTCTTTTCGTGCATTTTAGTTGAGAAATTGATTTTCCCTTTGCAGGTTGCACACAATTTTGTTCATCATTTCCTTAAAATTGTAGAATCCAGGACAAAAACCATAGTAGGCAATACAGTTTTAGGATGTAATATATAAGAGGTCTATTTAGACTCTTTTAGAAGTCAGTGGATTGAATGCCGTTTTTTTTTTTTTTAATTTTACATTTAAGGTGCCTCCTTTTTCTTGACTTTGTCTATTAACATTTATCCATATGCCTTTGCAATAACTAGATTGTGAATAGAGAACAAGTGTTGTAACAATAATCCATTGTTTGAGGTGCTTGCAGTTGTTTTAAAAATTAAAGTGTTTTTGTTTTTTTTTCTCCCCCAGACAATGCCTTGGTCATTGGCCTATATTTGAATCCATAGAATGAACAAACATTTGCTATCCTTTTAGTGTAGTGTACCCAAAACTAAAGTAAATATCAACATTCCTGTTGCAGGAAATGTAGTTCTAGCTTTATACAAGGAAGTCACTCATTGTTTTTTAAAGATATAGAATATGGATTTAGAGAAGATGCTGCAGTATGGATTTAATACCTAGGATTTCAATGATTCCTTTTCATTTATGTTTAATGAAAAACATTACTTATACTTTGAGTATTACAAATTCTTTTTCAACAGTGTTGACTGTGAGGGAACAATACATATAATCCTCTGTGGGGTGAGCATTATATCACCTATTAGTGTGATGTGGAACATACTGTTCATTTATAAAATGTGCTTGTACGTTTTTCTAATGAGGCTATAGGTTATCATATAGGTTCTATGACAGATGGTGGCTGTAGACCAGCAATGCTATCCAACATTACATAGAAACCATAATAATGTTTATTAGGGCTATTGCACACTTGAATGAAATTTATCTAATGCAATTTTGACTGTTAGAAAATTAACTAGATTATGAATTTTGGAAGGATCTGTCCCTGATGATAAAATAGTCTACCTAGTTTGCAATGTAAAGAACAATTATTCTTGCCCTGGCCAGGTGTCTCGGTTGGAGCATTGTCCTGTACACTGAAAGATTGCAGGTTTGATTCATGGTCACGGTACATACCTAGGTGTGAGTGTAATCCCCAACCGTGGTGCGTACGGGAAATAACAGATGATGTTTCTCTCTCACATCAATGTTTCTCTCTTTCCCTCTCTCTCTGAAATCAGTGGAAACACATTTTCAAGTGAAGATTTTTAAAAAATGAAACAATTCCTCTATCAAGAATATATATCTGCTTTAGGTACAGCGTGTTTTTTAGCAGATTCTTGGTGGCTTAATGATAATGCATACTATAAGCTAAAGAACTGCTGGTTACGCAAAACACTATAGCCAGTGATTTTAGTTGAATGTTCTATCTTTTTCTCTAGTCCATGTAAAGTCTTCATGGGAAAATGACAAGCAGTGGATTATAGCAGATTCAGAAGCTGGCTGTCTGGAAATTAGAACTTCCCAAAGGCAGAGAAAAGGTCAATGTAAGAGCTTCAAAAAAGCATACATTTTTAAAGGTGAAAACTGATTTACTAACTTGCTTCTTCCTGTACCTGGATCATATATATCTAGTTAACATAACTACTGGTTTCTGCTGGGGTAGAGAGCTTCAGTTTATATCTACAGTTGAAATTAATTCCTAAATTCCACCTTTTTCTTCCATTAATTTTTTTAACTTTAATGAAATTTTGGTGAAGTATTTTGAGTATATGCATCCTTCATTCTCAAATCAATTAATTATATAAGATTCTGCAGTTAACAGAAAAGATCCTATATACATTATTTAGTAGGCAATCCATGAGGAATTAAAAATCCTTTAAAGAGATGAAGATGTTTCACTATGCTTAGTTAACTTTGTTCTAGTGTTTGAAACTGTCAAGTTGGATAATGTGAAGCCATTTCTTCTTGGACAAGTGTTTCTTTTGGTAAAGTAGAATTTTGTTCGATAAAGGCAAGGGTGGTAAAATTGACCCAAGTTCTCCTAAAACTTGAAGCTGATTAGGATTGATCTCTAAATGCAGCTGTGTTAATGTACTACCATTAGCTATTTTCAAAAGGAAATGGAAATTAAAATGTATAACATGATTTACAGTATTGCCAATTCTTAGTCATTTTAGTCTGTTCATGTTTTTCTTCAATGCACAGAATTTGTATACTGTGCCAAATTATGTCCGGTAACTGGATGATGAAAAACGTGTTGACAACTAGTGTCATTACTATTGGTTGTACTTATCAATCCCCTGAAAGGTAGAGAATAAAAGAAAAATTTATTTTTCCAAAATAACTAGCATTTTATATTTCTGTAGTAAAATGTTCACGTTGAGAGGCCATTTTCATTTTACTTGAGAGAACTAAGAAGAATGCCTTTTTCCTTTAAATTTTGTATACCCAAAACAAATTTTTTTAATTTTCTAAAATTCCAAAACAAGACAGTAAATGTTAAATTAAGGTTTTTCAAACAGTTTTGATTAATCAACGGACATTTCAGTCTTGTTATAAAATGTACAAGTTAGATGTTCCTGTGTGTTTAGACAAATACTCAATATTGTGAAACAGTTATAAATTATAATCTAGAGGCCTGGTGCATGACATTTGTGCACTGAGAGGAGAGGGCCTAAACCAGCAGTCAGACAACCTCCAAGGGGTCCTTAGCACTGCTGCAGAGACTGGAGAAGCTCCAGCCACCGTGCTCTCCAGCCTGAGCCCAGCTTCTGGCTGAGCAGTGCTCCCCATAGAAGCACACTGACCATCAAGGGGCAGCTCCTGCTTTGAGTGTCTGCCCCCTAGTGGTCAGTGTGCATCATAGCAACCCATCTTTCTGCTGTTTGGTTGATTTGCATATTAGCCTTTTGTTATATAGGATAAGGGTATCTGTGCAATGCTTTCATGGCATGGGTTCAGTCTGTGTGAGGTCAGAGCATTTACATAACCTAGTTTGCTGTAGCTCCTGCTCCTGAACATTGACCAGCAGAATCATTACAGGAATAACCCTCACTGCTGCTTGATGCAGTCCCCCTGAGGTAGTAGTTGCTAAAGAAAATGGAAGGCTCCTTATAAACTATATAAACTCTTCAGACCCCAATCTCAGAAGTTGTACAGGACAATTTGGTAAAACTGACATAATTGTGATTTATTAACATGAATTAAAATGCCCAACCAGTGCTTCAATGTGACAGTATATTTAAAATAAAAAAGAAATTAAAGGCCATATACTGTACTACTTTCACGAAGATCACACAGTTTTGCAAAGACTTGTAATATGTACAATGCTATATATCAAATGAGAAAAGCTGTAAGCAATTATATATGCAAAGGAAATGCAGTATTTACAGTTTGTCAGGAGACATTAAAAATCATCTATACATTAAATTACATTTTGCTTGCAAATAATCATAAAACAAAATGAGCCATGTCCACATCAAACTATAAAAATCTGTATTGTATTTTTTTATATCTAAGATGCACTCACAGAACTTCTGACAGGAAGAAAAAAAAAAATCCTCATAGTGCCATTGCTTAGCTCTGTACTTAATGCCTATGTATAAAATAATATAGAAAACATTCACTAAATGAATTTAACTGCAACAATAAAATTTAAAGATCATGTAGCATCAATTCTGCCAGAAAAACAGCTGGAATGTTCCACTTACAAAGTAAAGGTAACTAATACTGGCTTAATAGCACATTTTTAAAGGAATTTTTAAAAAGCAAAAGTGGGAACGATACAATGAAAGAGCACTGGTGTTTTTTGTTTGTTTTTTAATACAAAGTTTCATGTACAAGCTTTAAAAAGTACCTTAACAGGTACATATTATACAGTTTATCTTACAGAACATTTTAAAAAATGTTTTGGGAGTCCATTTTAATGCCACCCTGAACCATGGTAATTGTTCTGAAATGTTGGTGGCACCTGTGCTCTGTGAATTGGAATCTGTCCAGGCACTGGAGATGCCTGCTGAGGTCCTTGAACCCCATGTGGCAGAGCCACAGAGCCAGGATGAGGACAGAACCCTGAAGCAGGTGTTGGAATACTGTTTGGTCCTTGGGGCTGGAGATGAGGACCTGCAACTGGTAATGGACAATGTGGCCCTGTTCCAGAAGGCTGGTGTTGGGCTCCCGGTCCCAGAGCGGTGTGATGTGTAGCTTGTGAGGGATATGGTGGTACAGCTGGATGAGCACTTGAAGGAAAAAGTGGAGGTCCTTGATGAGGTGGATGGTGTAAGGCTTGAGCTGATGTGTTGTGATGCCCAGAAGCCAACACACTGGAAGGTGGAGGAGGAGGAGGAGGTGGTGGTGGTGGTGCTGAATTTACAACATGCTGGTGTTGTGCTTGTAGACCTTGGAGTCCCGTGGAAGGAGGGGGCAGTGGATGGTGATGAGGGGCAGGAGGTGGAGGGGGTGGTGGCAAATGGTGTCCAACAGTTTGAGCATGAATATGCGACCCAGGGGTGACAGCGTGAACAGTTCCTACTACATGTGCCACAGAGTGTTGCTGATGGGAACTTGGCTGTTGTACAAGATGTGGTCCTGGAGCAGGTGGTGGTGGAGGAGGGGGTGGGACGACAGTAGCAGAAGTTGGATGATGAATAGTAGGGTTCTGAGAAGGCAAAAAATGCCCTGGAGTAACATGGTGTCCTGGAACTGTTTGCTGGCTTGTGGTGCCAGGAAGTGCTTGATTTGGTCCTGATGTAAACACAGTTTGCTGGGAAAGACTACCTTTAAGCTGATTATAATTTTGAAAGTTTGCAGAGGGCTGCTGGTTTTGATAATAAGACGAAGAAGAAGGAGGCGGAGGAGGTGGAGGGGGTGGTGCCGCACTGTTCAGACTTTGTTGGTTAAACTGACTGTATGTTGCCGAAGATTGTCCTGAGGGTGTCTGTGTAAATAATGCTCCAGGAGGCGCCTGCTGAGTACTGGCCTGAAGGTTCTGTGCTGCTGGGTAAAAGTTTCTCTGAGGTTCTCGCTGAGGTGTTCCAACTTGAGGTGACTGTGAGTGGTGAGGCCTATAGGGTGACCCTAACTGCTGTGAAGGAGGCTTTGGTGAAAGATAGCCATGCTGGACAGGCGTGTGAGGCGTCGACGACTTGGGAGGATTTTCTAGGTGAGGTGATGGAGGACAGTGTAACTTCACTGGTGCAGGAGGCAGCTTTTGTGACAGTTGCTCAGATGAGTTACGAACGAGTGGCTGAGGAGGAGGATTCTTTGAAAGTGCTTGGGGGTTATTTAATAGCTGTTTTTGTTGGAGTTCTGTTTTCAGATGAACACCATTCTCAGCTTCTGACACAATACCTGTTGCCTCCCATTGGGAATCTGGTTTTGTGAGTATTTTCCCATGTTGTTGAACAGGAATTATAGGTCCCGGTGAGTTAGGCTATGAAAAGAAAAACAAATCATATAAACTATAAATTTAAGAAACAGGCACACATATACATATAGGCTTGTTATATTGTTATTTAATGCTACTTAAATATCTAATGCTATTTTAAAAGAGGTAATGAATAAGATTGGTTTGAGGACTCAATTTTAAACTGAATCCCGTCAATTAATTTTTATTGAAGACAAGTTAAGGAAGTAATGATCTTTAAATTTAATCTGCTTTCCCCGTAAGTAATGAAACCTGTTTTTTTAGCCCCATTCTGAAAGAACTCTAATCACACTAAACACTTAGCAAGTTTCAATTCCATGAGTGAAATTTCTATGCCCAATCTAATGATAAAGAGATTGGGTAAACAAAGTTGCTGCCCCAAAACCATTCTGGTTGTAACACTTTTTACATTGCTCAAATATAAATAATTCGAGTTCAAGGCTACTTAAATAATATATGTTCTTTAAGGACAAAGAAAAAGAAGTCAATCTCAGATTCCTCCTTTTTAGTTTCCTAAGTTACTCCACATAGATTATCACATCTACAAATTTCCTAGATACCAACAGAATAGGGGTGGAACTTTAAGAGAAAATGTAAGCTACTGCAGTGCATTTAGCACATTAGACAGTTGGGTCATATTTTGACAGGTAAAGTGTCCAGAAATCATAAACTGGTATTTGAAACTGCAGAAAAATCTCTGTGCACATTACCATCCAATTTCTGAATGGCCATGTTCGAAAGTCAACATTATTACCTTGCTCACTTTTGAAGGGCTTTTACAAGCATTTTGAGAAGTATCTGGGGATGGACATTCATTTGTAGCCATGGGTTCTAGATTTTCAGAATCAGGATCTATAATGCAGAAGAAACATACAGTAAGTGCAAAATTCCACTATATATGTTGCCTTTTACTAACCTTCCAAAGTAATGTGCATTCTACTATTCAAACTAACTTTTTATAAAGGCTCTCTTCTTTCTGATTTAAAAAGGTATGATAGGTCATCTGCTTACTGACCTTCCATAACTTCACTGAAAGAAGGGACTGGGCCCTTGGGTTGCAACTGGGGAATGTGATTTGAATGAGATGGAGGTGAAGACGGAACATGACTCGGTGAACATGGGACACATGGTGATTCTCCCCCTAGAGATGAAGCAGAAGCAGACCCAAAGAGAACATTAGAACTTCAAGAACAAGGGTGCAGAGTGATTAGCTGACTCCACTTTTTGGCAAAGGGACAAGCTCACTTACCAATATCTTTATCTTTTCGGTGATCACTGAGAAGTAAAGCTCTCTGGTAACTCCTTTCTCTCACCTGCTCCACTGAAGTTGAGGCAGTCCTTTGAAATAAAATTATATCATCAATTCAAAGAAGCTACTGCTAGCCAGACTTTTCTTTGTCCCTTAATAGTCAAATATGTCCTCTCAGAGGAAGTCTTTAATCTTTTGGGAAACCACTTTGGTATTAAGCTTTGGAAACAGCTTTTTTTTCCCCCTTTCTTTTCCTCACAGCTTTTCAAAACAGATATTTTCTATCCTCATCTCTCTGAAGTACTCAACTGGACTCTATTTCTTTGTCTTAAGCAGTTTCTTGGTGAAAATGAGGGGGAGTTGGAGGGTTGTGTATTAACATTCAGAATGTCACTTCAGATTACCAAAGGTACCAAATACACCCTTTACAATTTACCTTGTGTCCGGATTGTAAGGTTAGCAGGAAGCTCTCTGGGGCAAGGGGACCAAGGAGCAATGTCAATGTGGCCTCCTGCCCTTTGCCAAGACCCATCCTATTTCCAGCTGCTTATCCTACTGAATAGTTGATGATTCTTTCCAGGTAACTGGTAAAGAAATTGGAGGATGTTGGCTATGATAGAGGTTCTTTGGAGAGGAATATTTATGTGAAAACTATCAAGGAGTGACCATAATGGACCTTTAACAACACAGGCAAATATATAGCTGTTTTACAACTCATTAGTACAGCGGATCTTTCAAAAGTTATGTCCACAAACCTCTATTGCTTAGCCTTGGGAGAACAACAACAAAGAGCAAGACAATTCATTAACAAAACCTGTTCTTATCAGGATAGCAGACTTCAACACTTTATAAAATAATAAAGACTATTTTCATTATAAGGTAAACTAGTTGTAGTTATAAAGTTACTAATTAGGTTTTTAAACAGGCTTACCATTGAACTGGCTCATTCTTCTCGGTGGCAGAAACTTCCTTAACAGGACAGTTATTGCTGGTTTCTTCCAAAGAAGCATTATAACCTGTAGCTGGTAAAGGTAGGCCAGCAGTGCTTTCTACTGACTCCCCATTTTCACTCCTGTTGCCACACCCATCACCATTGTTGCTCAAGTTTCCACTTGCATGAAGTGATACACTAACCAGTGGGAAGTGTTCTGTTTTAGAGCCACTTTTCCTTGCTTCACGTTGTCTTTTACGGTATTCTAATAAAGAAACCTTAAGAAAGGTAAGGAAAAGCAAATCTTTTATTCTTGTATTATATGTCAGAGTCCATCTATTTTTTTTCTAAAGAGAATTATTATATTTATATTAGGAAAATAATGTAAAATAATTTTATTCTGAACAAATAATAATTACCAAATGCCTACTATATACTAGGCATTGTATTTAATATTTTACATACATTATCTCATTTAATCCTCACAACAACCCTATGAAGTAGGTATATTATCATCCCCATTTTACAGATGAGGAAATTGAGTAACTCACTCACTCAAGGTCACACAGCTGGTGAGTGTTGGAGCCGGGATTCGAACCTAGGTCTTACTTGAAAGCCCGTGCTCTTTCCACTATACTACATTGCTTCCCACAAAGTTGCCAACTGGATTCTGTTATAAAAATTAAAAGCACACATCACTAAAATTCTTTGACTTATAAAGCAATAAGCCTATTAACAAATATAATAAGGGTAGTTTCTCCCATTCCTCTGAAATAAGGCATTCTAATTGTCTTGCTATGTATGCCAAATGAATAATGGTAGTAAATCAGATAATTTATTATTTATATAATACTCATACTTTGCAAAATACAAATACTGAGGAAAGAGGCATTTCTATGTAAGGCTACCTATTCTATATAAAATAAGGGTAGTAACAAATACACAACTTTGTTCTTTTGGTTGGGAAGTGGTTATCATTTTTAAAAGTTACTCTTTTGGTGAAAATAATCATCTCGAGGTTTTAATCCCTGAAACCATGCTTCTTATAAGAATTTTCCATATGACTAAAGTGTTTTACTTCTCTGTCAACATTTTCTAATTAACTTGGTATTTACAAAAGGTTTGAAAATGTACATATCAAATATTCAACTTGAATACCTACATGAATGCCTTACATATAATACATACTATACCTACTAATTACCCTCAGGAGTATGAAAAAAACACTATTAAAAGGTCTATAAATCTTTAAAATTGTAACCTTTTTCTTTTGTGGTGGATTCTGGGGTGTGCAACTTCCGTCGATCAAATTGTCATTAATAGTCCGTCCGAAACCAGATACAAGCCCATCTTCTGAAGTGCAAAACACAGGTGTTTTCATAAACATGCCTCTAGTATCATCTTGCATCAGGCATTTCGACTCACTTATTCGGAAGCCTCCTCCAACCTCTAACTGATGCGAGGGTGTCAGATCCCTCAAGTTAGAGTTTACTGAGAAGTTAACACCTGTTCTGTCAGGACTCTTTACCCAGGAAGAATATATTGTGCCTCGTCCAGAGTGAGTACATTCCAGTTGGCTGTTAGAATCAGTCCTGTCATGTGTAGGTGTTTCCATGCTTTTATGCAAGGCAGTTTGCTCGACAGCATCGAGTCCCAGGTGAAGGTCTGTGGCAGAGTCCTTTTCTCCAGGGCACTGCCTGTTGACTTCATTCCTACTCCTAGGGCTGGTATAACCAATAGTCTTTATTTCTTGCAGACCCAGTTCAGTTAAATTAGAATTTCTAAAAGGCCCCAATGTTAACATGGTTGAAGATCTTTCATATCCCTGTTTAAAGAGTAAAAGCAAAATAATGATACTAGGAAAAACTCACCAATTTAAGTAACCTTTTTGAATATTTGAATAGTCCCTTACCTCTTGACTGTAAGTGCGTCTCTTAATTTCTGGAGAACTTTCTGGGGAAGAAATATTCTATATAAAAAAATTAGAATTGAAAATTAAAATATGTAACTAAATCCATGGTATTTATAGAAATGAAAATTTAAAATGAGAAATTAATTACACAGTTTGGTTTTAAACTGTCCTGTTTCCATTTCTCATTTGCTTTAAGGTCAATCTAACATATAGTCATTTAGTATGACTCAAAGATGAAGGTTTATGCTCATTTAAATAAAAAGTTCAAATTTATTTAAATGCATGTTCCAAAATTTCTTAAAATCTTCTAATCTCAGTAAACCAGTTATTAAAGGGGGAAAAGAAAAGCTATTAAAGTAACACCATCCTCATGGGGTTTTTTTGCATTTAAATTTCTCACCTCAAAGTGCATGGTGTTTCCTGGTGTGCCAGGAGTTACTGGGGTAACTGGTGAATATATGGGCTTATAACCATTTCTACAAGATTCATCATCTGATTTTATTCGTGGAGGAGTGGCAAATGATGGGTCCGTAGAAATCATATCTATGTGAGTTGGTGTAGCATATGGTGAAGGAGTAGGAGTGGAGGTTTCTGAGTAAGCAGAATCTAGCAACTGATAAAGTCTTCGTTTTTTTAGTGGTGTCGTTAAATCTGTTGGTTGAAACAATTCAAAAGAAACTTTACTGTTAGTATTGGATACAAAGCTCAAAATATCAACTACTCCTGATGAATTTAATCCCCAAACAATTTCAGAGTTTTTAAACATATTACTAACATAAAGCAATCTCTCTCCATCACACGCCACCCCACCAAACTTAATTTTACTATTAGCATACATTATCTTGCCAAAAGGCTTACAGACCTGAGGCTCTGGAAGAAATCTTAAAAGTAAGTATGTTAATTTAACTCAACTGTAAGAGCCCTTTTGAATCTGTCTGAAAAGCAGCCAACCCAAAAGCCAAAACTAGTCCAAAAATTGAGCCATTCTCACCAACATGGCACTGTAAATTAAGGTTTTCATGTCTATCTTCATCCAAAAGGTTGGAGGACAGAAATGAGAAAATATATATAGCAAAATACTTTCATAAAGCATGTCATAATAACTAGAATATTACTTCGTTAATATACAGTGATACACATCTGGCCATATTGTTCACATTAAAACAGTACTAAAAGAAAAAAAAAGGTACCTGGAAGGGAACAGCTTTCACTTAATAGTAGAGGACTTTTATTTTCACCATTGATTATAGGACTTCTGGATCTTTCTTGACAGGGTAAAATAAATCTATGTAAAATCGTTGAGTTTTCTTCTTCTAGAGCTTGTTTCAACCATCGCTGAAATACATCAAACAATAAATGAACAGAAATCAGTTTGTGACCTATAAATGTAGAGCCAATTCCAAAAGCATTTCACTACCAGGAATGGTAGTAAGCAATGAGATTGACATTTGGTTCATCCTAGATTTTTATATCCAGAAAAAGTTTACCTTCTTGCATGAGCCAGAAATGTTTTCAGTAGGTTCTTTTCTCCTCCTTTTTTCTGAAAGGAATGGTGAAGTGAATCTAATATAGTGCTTAGGAGTAGAGTACACATGGGGGCTGTAAGTGAGACCTGGCAAAGAATTCAGTTGTGTAGCTAACACTTCAGGATCTGTGGTTATGCGCAGAGGCCTTTCGGAAAGGCTATCTGAAGGTTTTCCTGTTTTCTCATTCTTCTCACTTAACCATTCATTGACCAAGTGCTAGAGAAAAGAAAAATTTTCGATCACTATATATGCCATTACAGATTCTCCTATAGAACATTCTAAGACCCAATTTGTAATTGATGTATTACCTAAAATTATTATCTTAAATAATTCAAACATTTATATATGATGTCCCCCCAAAAATCAATGTCATTCTATATTTCCTTGGTTGTCACTAGTTTTACGCCCAATTTTTTTACACAATACTTTATAAAAACACACAATAACTTTTGTAAAATAATAAAATCTAGGAGACTTCAGCACTGTCTTAAAAACACAAACACTAAATAAATTTAGGATACTGTTTCTATTCTAGGTATAAAATGTTTATACCTAGATTGGGGCAGTGCTTTTCTACCATGGCTGTTCAATATCTTCAGATGAGACCAGTGCATGTACATTTTTTTAAAAAAGCTGTCAGCATTGACAATCACTATTGATTTGGTATTTGACCAGGAATTTAAATAAATTTATAGCACTGCATTTAGTCAAGTGATCTATAATAATAAAAGTAATAATAAAATGCTAGTTAGACCAGACAACCGAATGACCTTTCGGATGAAGCCGGGGCTGCTAGGGCCAAGGCAAGCCACCCCCTTGCACGAATTTTGTGTATCGGGCTTCTAGTAACTAATAAGCAGGGATGATGTCATATTTGTAATCAAGAAAATAGCTTCTTTTTTAAACGTGAGTTTTCCCTTTAATCAAAATTACAGAGATAGAGTTGTGATTGTTATTTCTTTTGTCCTTCCAAAGTGGGCAAAAATAACTGCTCATTTTTAAGGCAATGGCTTGTTTGCTCAAGATCTCAAAAATTTCATATTAAACAGAACTGTGTTTTGATCTTATCTCTAGCTAACCCTCTTGACTCTCATTAAAGCATACTCCAGGGTCAGTCCCAGATGTTTACTAAGTTTACTTCTCATGGCTTCACAGTACTGGCAAACTACTGAATGTGTTAAGAACAAAGACAACATAAATTAAATTTCAAAGCATTTTTAAAATACTTTTTTAATTGATTTCTGAGAGGAAGGAAGAGGGAGAAACACAGAAACATCAATGAGAGAGAGTCATTGATTGGCTGCCTCCTGCACACCTCCCAATGGGGACCCAGCACCCAATCTGGGAATGTGCCCTGACTGGGAATTCAAAGTTCTGATGTAGAAGTTATGAAAGGATACGTTTATGATCTAACCCCTCCTCAAATTGCCTAAAGATTACTACTTTGGGATCTCTGCTCCATCCAGTCTGCTGTACTATATTCAAAAGTGGGAGGAACGTCCTAATTTCCCTCAGTGGTTAGAGCATCCATGTGCTGACTCAAGGGTCATGGGTTTGATTCTGGTCAAGGGCATGTACCTCAGTTGCAGGTTCCATTCCTGGCCCTGGTCAGGGCATGTGTGAGATCTCTCCCTCCCCCACTTCCTCTCTCTCTAAAAATCAATGGGAAAAATATCCTCGGGGAAAGATTAACAACCCAACAACAAAAGTGAGAGAAAAACAGGTTCAGTAAGGATGCTCTGTTATTTCTGAATTCAGGTAGGTTTATCTCAGTGAATAGTTTCCCATACCGCTTCATTAAATTTAATGGTAGTATTTCAAAGATTTTTATTAACTGATCTAAAACCATCCTTATGAATTTTTACACATTCTATGGAAATCCACGATTTCTTCACATTTAGGTCTTAAAATCTGCCTATAATGTAGAATTCATGAAAAGAAATACGAAGACCAAAGAAAGAGTAACATCTAAAACCAGTTATTTTTCTTAAGTATAAACTTAGTACATAGGGTAGACAAAATTATTTAAAGAAATCCTGAATCACAATACTAAAAGTAGGTCTTGACAGACTCAATTGTTACTGTTTTCATAACAATAAACATTTATATTGACTAATTTTATAGTCTTGCAAGTCTTTTTTAGCTAAAGTATAAAAACTATGCCTCTTATTCTAGTTCCTTATGAGATGTTACAGGCTGAATTTTAAAAACAAATATATTTCACATAAGACAGGAAGCTGTTCTTAACTGCCATACCTTCTTTGTTTTGGGGTACTTTGTAGTACATTTATTAAGTGCTGGAACTTCAGATTCGGTAATTATTTCTGTTAGTGCTGTTACAGTTTCTGGCTCTACTGCAGGTACAGTATTTTCAATATCATTTTGTTGTGAAGTAACTTCTATATCAGGAGAAGATGGCTGGATATCTGAACACATGCTGACAGTTCTGTGTCTCCGACGCTGCTGTCCAATGTGAGTCCTACTGCGAGAAAAACTTTTTCTCTGTTTAGTTCTATTTACTTTGGCAGGGGTTGGCTTGCTAGCACTTTCTTCTTTTACTTGTTCCTAATGCAAAATACAACAGAATGGAACTTTTAATACCATGTTTACATAAATGAGAAGTTGAAATCTAATAGCGTTAATCTACTTCCCCAAATTTCTCTATGAATTCCAATATGTATAAACTGACATAATTAAAATTTTTCTTACTAAAAAACAAAACAAGTAGTTTTTTCTCAAGTCTAAATTATCATAGGATTTGGGAAATGCTACTGAAAGGCTAAAAATCAGACATTAAAAATTCTTTATAAATGGAATTAAATCAGGTTTAATTATTATAAAGAGTTTAACGGTGAAACATAACTGGACCAGAATAAGAATACCTGAGTAACTTCAGCATCACTGACAATCTGTGTATCTTTACATTCTGTTTTAACTTCAGTTTTGGCTGTGCTGATCCTTTCCAAAGCTTGTTCTCTTCTTTTCTCTCTTTTTTCCAGTCTGGCAAAAGCTTGCAGAATTGCTTCCATTTTCCTTTCTTCTCTTGTCTATGAAATTTAAATTTTAAGTGACATAAATATCACAGCTCTAAAGTAAGATTCAAAAGTCCAAATGTTCATGGCAAATTTAGAAAAATTTTATGCTGTTAGCAAAACACTTCTGATGGTAGATAATGGGGGAACACATTGACATATTTCAGAATCCAAAACAGCTCATTAAAGCTCTGACATTACAAATATATTTCATGAAAGGGACACTTGGATTATGGGTAAACCAAAACAAAACCAAAAAGCTCAAAAATAAACTACATCGTGCTTTAACAAAATAAAAATACTTGTTTCTCAATAGAAAAGTCAGCTTTTTAAAATACGAGTCAAAGTTCTATGATGAAAAGGTTAAATTCATATAACCATAAGGAGTGAATATATTACTGACATGTGGTAGCAGGATATCGTGTGGTGTGATCCTGGGTTCAAATTATGACTCTACCAGTCATTTACTATCTCTGTGACCCTAGAAAATTTAACCCTCATTAACCTTTATAGCCTCTCATTACAATACTTACACTTCACCAAGTCGTTACTGATTTCACATAGAAAATAGCTGTTAAGGTTTTTAGCAGTACTTGGGAAATGGTAGGCATTCCATGAGTGTTTATTATTTCTACTTTAGCTCCATTGCCCTCCATTATAGTTCTTGTATGACATTCCTCTACCTTCTGCTTTTCCTGTCTTATCCTGACATTCAAGGCAGGGACTATGGAACAGCAATAGTTCCTGTGAGCATGAATTCTTTTTCGAGAGAGAACATTAAAACCAAGACCCAGAGCTTTCAGCCAGAAACAGGAGGTACATCCATCAACTGTTCATTTCTCCAAATCAAAGAACCAGGCCATGAGGCTCAGATCTGTTTGTGTTTCCTTCTCTATTGCCATCGATGCGGGAGGAAGAAAGAAAAATCAGAAACTCAGGGTTTGGCTGCATGTCTTTTCAGTTGGAACTTTAGTTTCAGTAATAAGCAAAGATTCAAGCATCAAACACCTATACTCTGGAACCTACTGCCTATTCTTTTCTGCATTTGTCCCCTTACTGAATATAACAAAGGAAGAAAAAAAGTAGTATGTCAACAGAATTTCTCAGGGAATACTTACACATTTCTAAGTAGTTAAATTGCCATACTGTGAACATGTCAGTCTCACAAAATGTGTTATCCTCACCCTCTTTATTTTACAGGTAAGGAAACAGTTCCAAAAAGGTAAGATTACTTGTTCATAGATACATATCTGCATCTTTTTACTAGAAATGAGAGTTTTAAAGCTGAATTCTTTCCTTAGATAATTCATCCCTACTTTTTTAAAATCACTACTCAACCCCCTTTTATCTTACGGCTCTTTATAAAACCCTTGGTCTCCGTATTTCAGGGCTTTTCTAAAACCCCAAATTTTGAAATCTGGAGCAACTGAAAAATATAATTGCTTCACCTGTTCAATGGGGGTGGGTGGGTGGGGAAAGGATAATTATTAATTACTGTATTTAAATTTTAAAAAATGTGGGAAAAGTACATTCTTTGAAAAGAAATTTAAACTTGCCTTAGCAAGAATTGTTTTGTGTTAAAAGTAATTACCCATAAGCCAGGCACCCAAAGAAGATACAGTTTATATCATGATTATAGAGGGTTTTCTAAAATGAATATTAATTTATGCCTAAAGAAGTTTTCTTTGACATAGTCCAATATCCACTTGCTTAGGATGTGAGTGTGAGGGTCAGAGATAAAATTATTTGATGTAAACTCCCTTATAAAGAATACAACTACTTGACAGTCAAAGCAAAAATCCTTTATTTAGAGATGACTAATACTCTTTTTGAGCTGGTCGGTATCTTAAAAAATAACCTAGTCCTTTGCTGCTTAAGAAATCTAAGCCCAGTCCATCTGGTGTGGCCAGTGGTTGAACATCGACCCATGAACCAATAGATCCCTGGTTCGATTGCTGGTCAGGACACATGCCCAGGTTTCAGGCTTGATCCCCAAGAAGGGGCTTGCAGGAGGGCAGCCGATCAATATTTCTCACTTATCGTAGTTTCTGTCTATCCCTTTCCCTTCCTTTTGCTCTTAAAAAAAAAAAAAAAAATCAATAAAAACATTAAAAAGAAAAATCCAAGCATAGGTAAGTGACTCGCTGAAAGGCAGTACTATGATTATTATCCAAGTTTCCTAGTTCCTGATTCACTCTTTACAATTAACAATCACTGGCATTCTCCATAAAGCATAACTGTTCCTACATTTACTACAACTATTAAATATCTTAATAGCTTTAACCCATTTTCATCTTAAAACACAAATGTTGGAGATGTACTGTGTCTGATATTCTACATGAGAAAAAAATCAGCACAGATCTACTTTTATTTTAAATTAGGTTCATGTCATTCAGCTTTTATATTCAACACCACATCTAATGCATTCTTTGATACATTAACCAGCTATGCAATATCTACTTAAAGAATGAAAATTTATTAGCCATGTGAAAAATAACAATTTTGTGTATAGCTTGAAGCAATGACAGCTGTTTAAGGGATTAGAGAAAATTCAGAGTCCTAATGAAACCCAGCAGACTGTCCATAGACTTTAACATCTGTGCTTCATATAGTTTACATCATACTTATCATATAAGGCAAGTATATTTTATAACTATGACTCATTCCAGGCCTATGTCTCTCCAAACTTCAAAGTCATAATCTGTGAGCTGGACAACTGATAGACTGATACATAATTAGAATCAGAAAGGGTTGCCTTTCAGGAATATTACATTATTTCTTCTCACACTGTAAATGCTAGAGTGTCAGGTGCTAAGCTAAACTACGAGGGATTTCTGATGAGATCTACCTAGATAGCTTTTATGACATACTAGAGCAGCATCGCCGACCAGTGGAAAAGGTTGGCAACTGTTGTACCAGAGGCCTGGCATAAATTCATGTACAGGTGGGGTACCTTGGCCTGGCTGGTGATCATGGCTGGCCAGCGCGAAGGCACAGCAGGAGGTTGGCTGTGGGAGTGCACTGACCACCAGGGGGCAGCTCCTGTGTTGAGCATCTGCCCTGGTGGTCAGTGTGTGTCATAGCTACTGGCCAGTGGTCAGGCCATCCGGTTGTTAACAGTTGCTTAGGCTTTATATAGTTTCTAGGTATGCAAAAGCAAATGTAGAGTATGTTATTTCCCATAAGCAAAAGAACTGCTGCTTAATGTCTCTAGAATTTTATCACTCAGGGAAAATTTTGAGAATTTTTATTTCAACTTTATGCTTCAATGTAAAAACACATTGATATCATATAATTTTATATTTGGAAGAGACTTACGGAGATCTTATCTAAGCCTCCTATTCAACAAATGTGGGAAACCTAATGTCTATATAGTTCAAAGCTACATAATAAAGAACATGAATTAAAATTTTATATAAAATTGCAACTAAAAAAATGCACTTCACTGAGTAAACTGTTATTATTTATCCCAATTAGAGATACTGGGTCATTTAAATTGAGTAAATATAAGCTTATAAACTAGATGCTCCATCATAGTAGCTTGTGAGGGAAATTTGCTAATCTAGGGACTTCTGACTTATTTTCTTAAAAACAAAACAAAGAAAATCTTGCCTTTTAAAGTTAAAGGGAAGGGTAGAGCCAATCTGCCACCCTACAGCTTTGACTTAGAGAAATTAAAATATTCCTTACTGGTCTAGCTGTTTTGGCTCAGTGAATAGAGCATTGGCCTGCAGACTGAAAGGTCCCGGGTTCGATTTCTAGTCAAGGCACATGCCAGGTCGTAGGCTTGATCCCCAGTAGGGGGCGTGCAGGAGGAGGGCAATCAATGATTCTCTCCCATCGTTGATGTTTCTATGTCTCTCCCTCTCCCTTCCTCTCTGAAATCAATAAAAATATATTTTAGGGGGGAAAAAAATACTCTACTCAAGTAACTTCCCTTTATCTTTTTGTAGGAATTAGAAATTATTAAAATTACTTTTAAAAAAATAGATAAGACTGATTACCAATAAAATCATTCCAAAACAGTAAGTATGGCTCATGGTAGTATCAACATTTGTTCTCTACCACACAATTTCGTTTATCCTTATGCACTGTTTTCACCTTGATTTTCACATATTTTCTATAGCCTATCCTCCAAAAGGACCTTTGTCTTTTTTTTTCAAGTGAATAAGAATTGTGTATACATTAATTATATAACTTGAAGTATTTAAACAAGCTTTTAGAAATCTTTATTAAAGGACAGCTAAAGCTAAATGTCCTTATTCTGTCTGAACCTGTAAAAATAAACAGGTTACCTTTTGCTCTTCAATACTACAATATCATTACTACTCTTCTTTAGAAACGTAATTCCTAAACTATGATGAGAGAAAAAAATGACTTCAGAAAATTAAAATTAGTAATCAACATCAATTTAATCATGCTATAAGGAGAGGAAAGTGAGGTGGATAGTATGTCATCAGATAATTTTTCTGGCAACAGATTTACTCTTACTATTAAAATTTCTTTTGCATCTCTGATCTTAAGTCACTTTCTAGAGGTATTAGTAACAGCATGGAATCTGTATAGTGTTTTCTCTGTATTCCATGGAATAAAATTCAGGGATGTCAAAGACGTCCCACAAAAAGTTGCAAGCGTGTACAAGTTTAGGAAATGCTAATAGTTTTGTTTTTCAAATCCTCACCTGAGGATATGTTTTTAGAGCAGAAAGGAGAGAGAGAAACATCAGTATGAGGGAGAAACATTGACTGGTTGCCTCCTGTACATGCCCCCGACGAGATGGAACCTGCACCTTGGTATGTGCCCTGACCAGGAACTGGACCTGCAACCTTATGGGGTGTACGGGACAATGCTCCAACCAAGCCTTGGGGCCACGGCTAACAATTTATTGAGTTTTTAAACACTGGGAATGTATACTGGGAATCTCAAAGTTTGGGACGTGGTATGTGGTTACAGAGAGAATTTGAGAGAGATACAGAGATAGGAACATCAATGATGAGAGAGAATTATTGATTGGCTGCTTCCTGCACACCCCACACTGGCTATCAAGCCTGCAACACAGCATGTGCCCAGAGCAGGAATCAAACCCTGACTTCCTTGTTCATAGGTTGATGCTCCACCACTGAGCCAGGCCTTCACAAAACATCTTAGCTCTGAGTTCTGTGGAATACTTTTATGTGAAGGATGAGGGCTGGAAAAATGAGGGATCCTGTATCCTGGCAAGGTCTTCAGGGCACAACCTGAGCTGTAAGGAAGCCTCATTTAGTTGGTACTCATGAACCTGTATCTTTCCTCAAATGCTTGCTATAAAACACTTAGTAGGCTCACCTGTTGATCATCTACTTTTATAAAAGGCAGGCCTTCGCTTCCCCACCTCAGGAGCTGGATCTATGACAATGAAAAAACTAGAGATTCTTGCTCTTCCATACTTTACATCCTAGTGATACATAATTCTAGATTATCCTAGCTGCTTGACAATTCAAGACTCTCATGCCTAGGTGATAGCCTTTCATACCCCTTTTGTTTCTGTAATTTCTATCCTGAACCATCTTCCATGGGACTATATATTCCCAAGACAGTCTTTTCATAGAATTATGGGAAATTATTTTAAAATTTTAATATACTAAAGATATATTAGAGATATTTAATATATTAAAAATACTATTAAAAGTTATTTTCATGAATTTTAAACAGGGAGGGGGACAAGCCTCTTTTTAATTTAAATCTTTCAATGGTTTTGTATTTTAATTGCTCACTTGTTAATTCTGACAAAATAAGGTAGCCTTCACAATATCTAATTCCCTTCTGGCACACATTACCTATGACAAGGTCTAACCACTAACCTCACCTCACAGCACCTGTCGTGTACCTGGGGGGAGTCTACTCAATAGTGCCCTGGTTTGGACTCAGTTGAGTATAAACAACCTACTATGTTTCAATTGCCGTAACTTAACTAGGCTGACTGTAAGAATCTCCCAAATCGATCCCAACTACTGCCTAAGAAGTACTTATGAGCTAAAAAAGGAAATGTCCAATACATTTATTCAGTTACATACCATTTAGTCACAAGTTTGATTTTATAAGCAGGTAACAACTTTTTAGGGGTGGGGGAAGGAAGACAAAATATGGAGGAAAAGGGAAAATGTTAATAAAATAACAGCTTTCTACTAGGGCCACAAAGTAAGATTTCAATAAACTTTATTGAAATCAAGCAAACAATCTTACCTCCCATCCCCCCCCCCAAATAATCAGCCTATAATCCTATATAATAAAAGGCTACTATGCATATTGATCAAACGGCAGAAAGACCAGTCACTATGATGCACACTGACTACCAGGAGGCAGACACTTAACACAGGAACTGCCTCTGGCAGTCAGTGCACTCCCACAAGGAGAGCGCCACTCAGCCAGAAGCTAGACTCATGGCTGGTGACTGCAGCGGTGGTGGTGGGAACCTCTCTTGCTTCTGTGGCAGTGCTAAAGACCCCTCGGGGGATGTCTTAAGCAGGCAGTCAGACATCCCCTGAGGGGTTCTAGACTGCAAGAGGGACACCCCCACCCCACCCTATGAATGTCATGCACCAGGCCTCTAGTACCTAAATATGATTTACCATTTATCACATTTATAACTACACCTCCATGCTCTTTCCCGTGGAGAAATAACCATTCAATTCCATACAATTTAGCAGTAAGCTAATCTGCACTTTATACCCTACTCAAGGTCCATCCTGAATACTACCTAGTTCATGAAATGGTGTCTGATCCCTCCCCACCCCCCCGCAGCGGTAAGCTATATTTCTAGCTCCTTTACCACACTTCTTGCTGCATACCATTGTTTTGAAAATGCCAATGAAGGCAGATACATTGTCTTTCATTCTCATCAAAAGATCAAGCCAGCAATAAAAATACATAAATCCCCTGGTGCAATTTTTAGAGACTGGGCAAAATGCTAAATAATAGGTTGTATATAAAATTGCCATCTGTGCAGGTAAAAAATGGTCAAATCAAAATTTCACATGGTTCAAGCTATACTTCAAAAGGATGGGCTCTAGCATACTTGAATTTAGAAACTACGTGATATTTATCTGGGAGGAGAATATGACTGACTCCTTTTTATATCCCTACCTCATGAACACACATGAAAACTAGTATTTCCTGTTATAAGGGTAAAGTTTGACCTGTCACAGAAGAAAATCTAAATCAGTTTGACATAAGTTCCTTAGGAGTTAACTTTATCTTTCCAACTACTGATGTTAACCTAACCAATATAAAAGGCAAACAGTAGAAAAGTAAATGCTAATTAGTATTTAAACTTTTCAAAACCAACTGTTTTGTCCTCACAAATACTAATATTTTGGCAGTGGGAAACAACCATACCAATTAGAAATAGCAACACTGCAACTGACTTTGAGGTCAAGAAGCCAGAGATTTAAAAATATTTCATATCCCTTTAAAATACCAGACAAATTCTAAACATTTACACTTCTTCAATTTTTCCACATTTTATTCCTATGAAAAACAACCCAGTTGCACAACTGAGATGTTAAAATCAGTATGCTAAAATTGATATAAAAATGAACTATTCTTATATATTAATATAGCATGCTTATAGGCATAATCAGTACTAAAAATGGATTTCTAGTAAGGCTTTTTGTCTGACTATCCAAAGTTCTACCATGTTCAACATCAACAAAAATATATCATTATTTTCTTCTGGGTCAGAAAATGAGGATATTCTAAGTACCATTATCTCTCTCAGCTTTGGTAGAAAGATTTTTTTAAAAATATATTTTATTGATTTTTTACAGAGAGGAAGGAAGAGAGATAGTTAGAATCATTGATGAGAGAGAAACATTGATCAGCTGCCTCCTGCACACTCCCCATTGGGGATGTACCCGCAACCAAGGTACATGCCCTTGACTGGAATCGAACCTGGGACCTCTCAGTCCGCAGGCCAAACCGGTTAGGGCAGAAGGAGATATCTTTTAAGTAGCCAATAGTCATATAAACTTAGAATGCAATCTGAATAAAATTATTGTATGGGCACAGAACCAACCTCTAGGTGTTTTTTATTTCTTTTTTTTTTTTTTTAAAGCACAGTTGTAAAAAAGGTCCTCCTACCAGACACATACCTCATACAGAAACCAGTAATACCCTTAATTGGCACTCTAAAAGTTTCCACAGAATTACTGCAAATACAAAGCTGTGGCAACTGTGGAATGAACAGTCCAATATGAAAATCTAGACAAGAAAGGGTAATCTGGGTAGGTGCAAGTAATTTAGATGTAACTGAATCTTGCAAAAGGTTCAATATTGATTCTTTTAGGTAAAGGCAAAACTTAAAAAAACAGACTTACATTGAGTAGGCCTGCAATGATCTAATTCCAAAGACCTGAGAATCCATGGAATAAACCATGTAAATCAGTAAAATAGGAAATAAGGGAGCATATGAAATAAAAGGGACTACAGAAAACCCACACTGAGATCTTCAGTTGTGTAAAGTCATTTTCAACTTTCTTAAGTGGCCTAAATATTGTATCAATTGCTAAATTAGCATGGATGGTAAAAATATTGTCCTAGTTTTTACACAGATACTAGAGGCCCAGTGCATGACATTCATGCACTGTGGCGGAGGGGGTGTCCCCTTACGCTGTTGTGGAGGTGAGAGGCTCCCACCACTGCTGCAGTGCTCGCTGGCCATGAGCCCGCCTTCTGGCTGAGTGGCGCTCCCCTGACCACCAGGGGGCGGCTCCTGCATTGAACGTCTGCCCCCTGATCAGTGCATGTCATAGCAACCAGTCATTCTACCTTTCGATTTATTTGCATATTAGCCTTTTATTATTTAGGATTTACAAATATAGTACAAGGAATAAAAATATTAAACATTTTAATGAAAACCTTATTTCATGACAGCTATATGAGATACAGAAATAGTAGCTACCAAACAGTAGTGGTTTTTGTTTTCATAAGCCATTTATTTGATGCTATTGTAAGCTTTAAAATTCCATTTTTGTTTTACATTAAATTATGAAGAGAACTGATACATTTAACTAGTGAAAGACATTTGCAACAGTAATTCTGGCATTAAAATTAATAGTTACCAGCTTCAAAAATGTTTTGTTTTTGTTTTTTAAATATATTTTATTGATTTTTTACAGAGAGGAAGGGATAGGGATAGAGAGTTAGAAATACCGATGAGAGAGAAACATGATCAGCTGCCTCCTGCACACTTCCCACTGGGATGTGCCCGCAACCAAGGTACATGCCCTTGACCAGAATCGAACCTGGGACCCTTGAGTCTGCAGGCCGACGCTCTTTCCACTGAGCCAAACCGGTTAGGGCCTTCAAAAATGTTTTAAAAAATAATTTCTTAAATGTCATACATTCTAAAATGTCTTATGAACATACAGTAAAAATACAAAAGATTATGTAAGTAACCTGAATGGTAATGACAAAGCCAAACAAATGAGCAGTGGCACATGGTGTTTGCTAACTTCAAAGAACAGGTGAAAACCCTCCTAAAGGCAGCAACAATTAGTATGAGAAGATCAGCTATCACTAAGCCCAAGTGACAGCAGAAGCAGCCACTAGCTTCCCAACTTACCATCTTCCTTTTCCTTTCTGCAATCTGTTCCTCTGATTCCATTTCTACTTCATTGCTAATGGGAGTTTTTTCTTCTATGTCATCAATAAAATCTGGTTCCTGAGAGATGGAAAGAACTTTTATAAAAACTACCACTCCACATACAATAGGGGCACTGAACTATTTTAAATGTCTTTCAACTACAATTAATTCAACATAAACATTACAAGCCTACTTAAGTCGATTTCAAAAATTTATAACTGGTTTACTAATTCAAGAAACTTTCCAAAATCAATTTTGCTAAAGATCTAGTGAATAGTGTTCTTATCCATAGAGCCTACAAGGTCAATATGGTAGGATAGCCTTATGTTTATATTCTTCCCAAAACATAAATTATTTCACAAAAACCCAGTGCCTACAAATACCAAGTGCTCAAAAAAATTTTAATTGTTCAAACTTACGGAAAATTATTCCTAGAAGATAGGGCATTGGAGATGACTAAAATGTTACTTAATTTTTATGATTAAATGGTCCCTCCTAATTTCCATTTGGTTAGAGGACATACAACAAAGTTATCACGTATTTTTAAGATAATTTCCCCTCAAAAATATTGTCTGTCATCCATATATAATTGATTTAACTATGTCCCAATTATTAAAGGAAAGGAAATTTTACAGTTTAAGACTCTGAATAAGGACACTTACTATGAATACAATGACAGTGCAATATGGAAGAATTGTTCAAATTACCCAGCCTTAGGGAAATCTTATATTCAATTCTGCAAAGATTTACTGGGTGAGTAGTTTCTTTGTAGTTTAACAAATACTGTACAAATTCTAGCAGAACCTGTATTTTATGTGTATAAGTACTTCATTAAATAACAGAATGGACTTAACTTAGAAATTTTACACCATTTTACATAAAACAAAGAGGCTAAATAAAATATGACAAATTACTTTTCTTTGTTAACTTATTTAAGAACCAGTAAACCAAAGTTCAGTACCTGATTATTTGATACTGACAGTCTCAGTGGAGAAAGCTTTCTCTGTTTAGTTTCTGGGCTCTTCATTTTATTTGTTGTTCCTTCACAATCCAAAGTAATATTCTGATTTTGCGTATCTTTTTCTTTTGAAATATCCTTTTCTTTTTTTCCTTTTTTCCTTCTTGTATCATAACCACTATTGATGTTTTCCATGGACTCAGAACTACGTTTTAGAACAGGGCACTCTGGATTTTCTTTGAGGCATGCACAATCCACCTTGTACTTACTGGAAAATTAACCAGTTAAATAGTTTTTATAATTCATTTTAAGGTGCAACTTCACAAAACTGTATGCTATTACTAATTATAAGTAATCCTTACCTTTCACTAATTTGCATTCCTAATAACTATCTCAAAGAAATTTTATCTAATCTAATAAAAGAGTAATATGCAAATTGACCCTCACTCCATTACACCCACAAGCCATGTCCACCAACCAATCAGGAGCAAGTATGCAAATTAACTCAACTAATATAGCGCAGCCACAGAGCTGGAGTTGCCCCGGGCAATGGGAGAAGCCAGGGCCCTGCTGGCCCTGAGCTCTACTCAAGGCTACAAAGTTTCAATTATAGAAGATAAACCCCAGATAACTCCCGGGCTGGGACCTTGGGTTGCCAGGGGCAACCGAGGCTTCAAATGGGAGACCAAGGCAACAAAGTTTCAATTATAGAAGTTAAATAAATCCCAGATACCAGCTTCCAGGCAGGCATCCCAGTAGGGACCCGAACCTTGAAGGGGCTGTGGGCAAGTATGCAAACAGCAATCAGCCCCTCACCCAGGCTGGCCAGCAGGTGGACATCCCCCGAGGGATCCCAGACTGCGAGAGGGCACAGGCCAGGCTGAGGGACCCCCCCCCCCCCCGAATGCACAAAGTTTTGTGCACCGGGCCTCTAGTTTTCTTATAAAAACAATGTAATAAAAGTTAATTTCTAGGCCTTCAATCACAAGGATATTAGTAATGGTTTGCAGAAAAAAAAACTCCAATGAAAATTTTTTAAGTACAAGGATACTGTGGCTCACATTAAGACAAAATTGTATTCAGAGGTTGCAAAGCGTTATAAAGTATATATACAAATAACAAATATCCTAAATCTGACCTAAATAAAAAAAATATTTATAATATCAAACCTTGATTAGTTTCTCTTATACTTTACAAATGGTCTGGTTTCTTTAAAAAACTACGCTAGAAAAACTTGAAGTAGTGCTTCCTTTTGCCCTTCATTGTTCCCTCTTTCAAATGAAAGCTGGAAAAATAACTACTATCTTTCATCTTCATAGTAGTGATAATTTTTACTCTCATTTTACAGATGAAATTAAAACTCAAGAGAGAAACAGTATCTTGTCCAAAGTCACACAATAAGTGGTAGGGATGGTATCCAGATTCAGGTCTGTAGGAGTCCAAAGCCCACATTTTTCATCTCAATATTTCTTAATGTTCTGATCTCTTTATCTCTACCACCAAGATTTAGTTCATTTCTAGGATAAATGTCCAAATGTAGGTTAAATAATAATAGAAACTTCCCACCTTGAATGTTTTAAGTAGATTCAAAATTTGTTCAAAATAAAAATAATAATCTGCTAAGTTTCTAATACTCCTATTCATTCAACACCAGCAGAAAGACACAGGTCAAATTGCCTAATTCTCTGAATCGTGTAGAATTCAAATATTAATGGTCTACCTCCTACCTCCCCAAATCAGGTTTAATAGGAACTAGCTTGAAACTCTTTCTAGATATTTTCTTTGATTTTAAGGTAACAGAATTGCATATAATAATGATGGCAACACTAAAGCGTATTAAGTACTTATTTTGTGCAAGGAACTGTTTTAAACACAGAGCTAGATAGAGCAAACAGGAGGCTTCGTTGCCCCAGCGATGGAAGAAGCTGCCTTCCTATGCTGGCTGTGGCCTCCAATCAAGGCAACAAAGTTTCAATTATATAAGATAAATAAACCCCAGATACTTGCTTCCAGCCATCCTCACTGGGAGCTTGGGTGACTGGGGGCTGTGGCCAGCCTGCAAACAGCCATCGGCCCCTCACCCAGGATGGCCCCATCCTCATGGGTGAGGGTCCCCCAGGGGGCTTGGCCAGCCTGAAAACAGCCCTCAGCCCCTCACCCAAGCTGGCCAGGAACCCCAGCAGGACTCCCACCCTGATCTGGGACACCCTTCAGGGCAAACCAGCTGGCCCCCACCCATGCATCAGGCCTCTATCCTATATAATAAAAGGTAATATGCAAATTGACCCTAACAACAGAACCACTGGGAATGACCAGTCACTATGACAACACTGACCACCAAGGGGGCAGACGCTCAATGCAAGAGCTGCTCCTTGTGGTCAGTGTGCTCCCACAGGGGGAGCTCTGCTCAGCCACAAGAAGGCTGCCAGTACAGCAGTGGTGGTGGTGAGAGCCTCTCATGCCTCATCAGCAGCGCTAAGGATGTCTGACTGCAGTTTAGGCCTGCTCCCCGCTGGCAAGAGGACATCCCCCGAGGGTTCCCGGGATGCCAGAGGGATGTCTGAATGCCAGCTTAGACCAAATCACCTGGGAAGCGGGCCTAAGCCAGCAGGTGGACATCCCCCAAGGGTCCCAGACTGCAAGAGGACCTAAGCCAGCAGGTGGACATCCCCCAAGGGGTCCCAGACTGCGAGAGGACACAGGCTGGGCTGAGGGACACCACCCCCCGGGTGCACAAATTTTTTGTGCACCGGGCCTCTAGTTCTTACATAAACAAGATCAGTGTTGTAGTTTAAAAAAGGGAAAGTTTCTTAAGTATATTTTACTGCCTTTTACAGAATAATAAAACAACTGCGTATTTAAAAAAACAAGGTCAGTGTTGTATGGCTGAATCAGGATTACTAGTCATAATTACTATTAACATATTCATTACAATAGTAATTAAGGAATGTCTGGAAAAGAACTAAGCAGCTTTGCTGTAATGGAAGCTGATACCAAAATGCTTGTAAATAAAAAGTTATGGTCATTAAGGAAATACTTTGAAACAACAGATATCTTATTTACAGATTTGAACTTACCAATTCCCATAGTCAAAATCAAAAGCAATAGTAATTTCAGCTCCCTTTGGAATATTTTGTATAGAATAAATGTAAAGATGTATGGTTCCATCTTCAATTTCATGCCTCACCTATTAGTTAAAAGAATAATTTTATATTTCTATAGATTTTTTACCTTTAGAAGCATCTCATCCTACCATTTTGGAAACTATTCAAAGTAATTCACAAATACAACATGGAAAATAATGGCATTTAATTACAAGACTTGTAACTATAAATCATTGGTTATCAACTGGGACAGTGATACATCAATGCAAGTTTGATGCAAGCTCTACAGCCCAACATGTATATTAAAAAGAAAATACTATATTATATCAATTCTACAATGCATATTTTTTCACCTTTTAGCATCTCTGAAATAGGGTGTTTTTAACCCTACCAAACCTGAGAGCCTGAACCTAACTGTCCCTTAAACCACACAAAGTCAATTCAAACACATGGGGACAGACATTTGCAATGGCTAACCATGAGGTTTGACCACAACTGGTTGGTTATTTTTAGTTTGTGACGCATTTTTTTCACATACTAGGCAAAGTACCTAAGCAAAGCGGTATAGCAGCAGATTCAGAAATTACCAAAAAATTGGTACAGCGGTCTGGTAGGGTTAAAGTAATAGCATCTTTAACCTGATGAAATGCAGTAATGGTACAGTTAACACAGTACTTTTTCTATGACAGACACTGCTCTAGGTACTTTACATAACCTCTTTAGTTCTCATAACACCTTTTTACAGATAAAACTTAAGCACAAAATTATAAATATAGTTAGTCAAAGAGAAGACATGAATATAGTAAGTCTGGCTTCAAAACTTACATTCTTAACTGTAACATTATATAATAAAATTAAAAACTTTTATTTTTCCATGTAAACAACAAAGCCAGAAATATACTCAAAATTAAAACCCAATTTTATTGTAGCACATATAAAATCTATTTTAGCGTTCAGCATTGTCATCTACCTTGATCAAATTAGAACATATATTTGACCCGTATATACAGATCTTCTAGGATAAACAGAATCTAGTATTTCCTCTTACAAGAAACATCATAATCTCTTCAATATGTAAAGTAAGAACTCAAAGCCAGTATTACCTAAATTTTCCCAATGGAAAGATGCTGGAGTATAAAATGCATCAACAGTTAAAAAGTGCTTTCAGGCTACCAGACTTCTATGGTTAATACTCAAATTCCACATACTCTTCCAACCTCTGCCTCCCAAAAAGATTTCTATAAGCTTACCTCTGCGTTGGGTGTACAAGAACGCCTGATGAACCGAGCCTCATTTCCAAAAGTCCTTGCATCAACACACATTTCTAGCCCATGAAATTTAGAATAGAATAAAACAAAAGGGTATGGTCTACAAAGAAAGAAATGCATTATAAACCATTAATTAACATTTTTAGTTTAAGAAACTTCTAAAAGTCTTATAGTGAAATCAAGAAATTGAATATAAAAGAGCCTGATACCAAAACCTCCTCTTAACCACTAGGCTAGTTCATGCTAATAAAGTTTTTACCTATACCTATAACCTTATATAAGTCAAAGATAATTGGATGTGGAAATTCAAGTTTACAAAGATAAAAAGAGAGTGATTATAACCTTTACAGAAGGACTTATAATTGGACTAGAAGCCTGGTGCACAGGGGTGTGGGAGGGCGGTGGCGACTGTGGTGTGTGTCCTTCAACCCAGCCTGCACCCTCTCCAATCCGGGACCCCTCGAGGGATGTCCAACTGCCCATTTACAGATGGAAACGGGTAATCGGACATTCCTCTCACAATCCAGGACGGCTGGCTCCCAACCGCTCAACTGCCTGCCTGCTTGCCTGATTGCCCCTAACTGCTTCTGCCTGTCAGCCAGATCACCCCCTAACGACTTCCCTGCCAGCTTAATCGACACCTAACTGCTCCCCTGCAGGCCTGATCGCCCCCAACTGCCCTCCCTTTCAGGCCTGGTCCCTCCCAACTGCCCTCCCTTACAGGCCTGGTACTTCCCAACTGCCCTCCCCTGCTGGCCATCTTGTGTCCACATGGGGGAAGCCATCTTGTGTGTTGGGTGATGGTCAATTTGCATATTATTACCTCTTTATTATATAGGATGCCTTTAAAGTCCCTATCCCCTTGTGCATTTAAGTGAGTTACAGCTCTGTTTCCATCAAATTTGCTATATAAAAGGGAAGGATTCACATAAATCTTTTGTACCTTAAATAAAAGCTCAAGTTATAAACAAGAAATTTTTAATAATTATAGCATATAGACTGAGAATGTTATCTCTCTAGAGATACACATATACTTCTAGACTTCAGGGAAGCAACGGCTGTGATAGGAACACAACAATTTCCTCCCAAAATCACAAACCATAGAAGAAGCCTCCAAAGCCATTCCATACCTTGAGAAAGAGAGTTGAAAATGGTGGCAACAATGTAAGATCAAATCTATCATCTAATAAAGAGGAAGAGGTTTTGCCGGTGGTAGGCACCAATGGTCTTTTCAGGTTCTAGCAATTATATTACAAGGAATTAGGAAAGGTGCTGGATGGAAATTACCTTATAATCTCAGGTAATCAAGTTTTTAATTAATATCCACCTACATTGCTATAGTGTATCTTTGAAGTAGACTGTTTTAGTGTCAGCAAGATAAAAATGGATAAGAGACAGGAATATATCTGCATTTTTATATTTTATTACTAGAGGCCCTGTGCATGAAATTCATGCATGGGGGAGGGGTCCCTTAGCCCAGCCTGCACCCTCTCCAATCTGGGACCACTTGAGGGATGTTCGGCTTCCCGTTTAGGTCCAATCCCTCTGCGATCAGGCATAAAATGGCAGTTGGACATCCCTCTCACAATCCAGGACTGCTGGCTCCCAACTGCTCACCTGTCTGCCTGCTTGACTGCCCCTAAACGTTTAGCCTGACAGCCTGATCACCCCCTAACCACTCCCCTGCCAGACTGATCAATGCTTAACTGCTCACCTACTGGCCCAATTGCCCCTAACTGCCCTCCCCTACTGGCCTGATCACCCCTAACTTCCCTCCCTTGCCAGCCTGGTCTCATAACTGCCATCCTGGTCACCTGCAGCTACACTCCCCTGCAGGCCTGGTACCCTCCCAACTTCCCCTGAAGGCCTGGTTACCCCCAATTGCCCTTCCCTGCCGGCCTGATTGCTCCTAACTGTCTTCCCATGCAAGTCTGGTCGCCTTTAACTGCCCTCCGTGGAGCCCTGGTCACCCCCAACTGCCCTTCCCTGATGGCCTGATGACCCCTAACTTCCCTCCCTTGCCATCCGGGTCACTCCTAACTGCCCTCTCCTGCAGGCCTGGTTGTCCTCAACTACCCTCTCTTGCAGGCCTGGTCCTCCCCAACTGCCCTCCTCTGAAGGCCTGGTCACCTCCAACTGCCCTCCTCTGCAGGTCTGGTCCCCCTAACTGCCCTCCCCTGCTGGTCATCTTGTGTCCACATGGGGGTGGCCATCTTGTGTGTTGGAGTGATGGGCAATTTGCATATTACCTCTTTATTAGATCAGATAGTTCAAAAATTATTAGTCACTGTTCAACTACACTATTGTTTTAAATACTAAAATGATCACTTAGGAAAACAAAATACATATAAACAGCATCTTGGTTAAAAATAGAAAAAAATTCAATACAGAACAATAGAAAACTAATATGGGAAAATAAATGCATATACCTCTTAAAGAAATATCCATTTGCTTCAAATTGTTCTCTTAGCATAAATTTTCCTCTATATTCAATGATAAGTGCATCAGGAGGCAAATCTTTTGCAGATTTCAGAATTTTCTTATTTTTTTGTATATGGCTCTAAAATCAGAGAAATGTTGAGATTAATTAAACCATTAGCTTTTAGTCTAACTACTTTAAGATATAGAGTAGAAAAAATAAGGTTTTCGTTTCATAACATTTTGGCAAATGATATATTTACCTCTACAGGAGGCTTGAAAAGCGAATTGTTGGTATTCAAATTTGATTTATTTATCTCTTTTTTGTCATTTCCATTGCCTAATCTCAGAGCTAATCTTTGTGCCTCTCTCTGAACACCCTCGCTATATTGGTTATTATTTGCCTCTTCATATCGATCCATCCATGCTTTGATTTTTGTCTCCCATCCAAAATTTGAACCATCAGATGAAGGCTCAATCTCTGGAGCTGAACCCTAAAATCACAATAAACTAAGAATTAAAATCTGGACTTCAAATATTTATACATATATACACATACAAAATCAATGACTATATAAAATATAAACTAAGCTTTCTAAGTTGGTCCTAGTAAAAAGAACACCATAAATGAGCAGTTTACTAAATTTTAATACTGCATACCACACAAATATGAGTTGGAAAACTGAAGGAAGCTGAGTTAAGTCAGAACAGTAGAAATTCAAGTTTCACTATCACTACTGTAGTCAAATGAAGGTACCAATAAAATTGCAACTACCCAAAGATCTGGAGTCACTGTCTAGCTAATGTTTAAAAAAAGAAAGCAGATAAATTTTTTTATTTTAGAAACTGCCAATATCTACTCAGTACTCACAGCTCTATTTAACCAGAATAAATGGAATTATTATGTAAACTACACATATTGCATATTAAGTATAAACCTTTTATATACACTAAAATTTTAACATTTTATAACAAAAATATTCTTGATATTTTAATTAGTGTTAAGTCCAATTGTCCACATAATAAATTTGACGTGAGAATAAAATGTTTCATAGAATGTGAAATACCCAAATGGTCCATGGCCTAAATTAAAGGGTCACAATGAGGGCAAGAACTCTCAAGCTTAAGTTCTTGCTCCTCTATAGTCCCTATTAAAACCTGTAAGATAAGAATTCTAAATGCCAAGTAATAAAAAGTTACCACCTCTCTTCTTAATATTACCAAAAAAAAAGAGACATTTTTTCCCCAGTGGAATGCAATTTATATAAAGGCATAATTACCATTCATTTAAAAAATTTTATTAAAATCTTAACTAGATTAGGGTTCCATTCCCAGTCATGCACACGCCCGGGTTGTGAGCTCGATCCCCAGGAGGGGTGTACAGGAGGTAGCCTATCAATTATTCTCTCTCATCATTGATATTTCTAGCCCTCTCTACCTCTGAAATCAATAAAAACATTTTTTTTAAATTTCCTGAATGCCTATAATTTTTATTAGGATAAAAATCAATTAATGCAAATAAGAACAAATATTTTACCTTATCATTAGAATAATTCAAATGTATAACAAATTTAATGTAAAATTTCAATTCAGTTGTAAATGCTGTTCATTGTTTTCCTTCTACAATATTAAACTTTGATAAAAGATTTTGTCTATATGTACAATCTAACAGAACTGAAATTTTAACATCATATATAGATATAATAAAAATCCTTATATATCCTGTTAGACATGTAAATGTGTACAGAAACACTAAAATTTACCATCAGTGAACCTTCCCTATACTTGTCTACAATAAAACAAACTACAGTTGAACTGTGAACACAGGTTTGAACTGCATGGGTCCATTTATATGCGGATTTTTTTTTCAATAACTACCTGTATTATTTTCCATCTGTGGTTGGGAGTCCGCAGATACAGAGGCCTGGCTGTATGCATTTACCTGAACCATTTTATACAGGGAACTTGATATCTTGAGGGGGAGGAGGGTGGTTCTGGAACCAAGCCTCCTTGGACGACATCAAGTGATAACTTAAGTTTTGGGGAGTCAAAAGTTATACTTAAAATTTTAACCGTGCAGGGGGTTGATGTCCCTAACCCTGGCATTGTTCAAGTGTCAAATGTATAGTAAGTTGTTCAACTATTTGATTGAGGTAGATTTATTTCACTAATTGATATTTTATATATGTACATATTCTACATTATAATGACTACCTGATAAAGAACAGATTTCTATACAAACGAGACACTACATATTAAGGCTTTCCTCAGCATTTTAAAAGAAATCTATCAGTTTTCAAATTTTTCTTTGTTTTGCATCTTCCCTTCCCCATACCCTCAGAAAACACTCTATACTGAGCAGGAAATCTTTAATACAACTTTTCTGTATCTCTTGAATCTTATAAACACTACAGAATTACTTATGAGAGTTGTCATGATCTGAAGGAGATATCTTCAAGTTAAGAAAAAGATATCATTAAAAATGCACAAACTCACTACTTCACATAATAAGTGAAAATATTTCAGTTAAGTAAAACATGCTCCTTCCTCATTAGACCTATTAAACTGATTAGATAACTTGGGAAGAAAGGAAAATAGCTGGAGTATCAATTGTACCAACAGCTTAATCCAAAATCTTTTTCAGACCTCCATTTTTGGTGTCAGAGAAAATACCATAAAATCCAGATTTATTATACTATAGCTGAACTGTGAACAATAGTATGAAATTCCAACCCCAATATATAAAGAACATTTTGTGAAACTTTGGACTCATTAACATTTTTGAGAAAGAATTACAAAAGTACATAAGGATAATAATTGGACAACTTCTTATCCTCCAGTAATGTGGAATTAATGAATCATTATTGAATAATAAATTATTATAATTACTATTGAATAATAATTATTATCCTACATAGACAACAGGTATATTGTAACATGCTCCCCACATCCTATTTCAACATCTGACAATTTGGAAAATCCATTATCCTTTACTGCCTAATTTAAAAAGCTATAGTAACACTGTAGAGCTGACCTCCATGATCCAACACAAACCTATCTCTTAGGGGGAGGCAGAGCTGGGGAGCCTTGCTTCTCTCAGCAATCTTGGCATCTATAAAATTGAGGATTTATTCTAATTAATTCAAGGTACAAGTGACTAGTTTGTACTATTATTAATATGGTGGATCTATGGTGATTTTATAGTATTTTATAATAACTGATGACTAAATCACTAGAATCCCAACTATGCAAAGCAGTAAAATTTCAAATTCCAAATGTGATTTTGCATACAATTACCTACTATATTAACAAGTGTACTAGAGACATGGAATGCAATAGTAACTAAAATTCAATTTTCTTGAAATTTTAATATTAGAAATTGTTTGTACATCTCCTCCTTTTGGCTATTTTAACAATGCTAACAAACTCTAAGAGTGGCATATTTATCCAATTAGATTCTAATAAAAATAATAAGCAATGAAATGACTCATAGTGAAGAAAGCATAAAGATTATAAACAAAAGACAACTTAGTAAACTTCTGAATAATGGACAGTTGCTAACAAGAGCTTAAATTTAACATAATTACCTTAACTCTTGATGACTTCCTAGATCCTTCACGAAAGGCCTGAAATAAAATGGAATTCTGAGTTTTGAATATAATTAATAGTTAAGAATCATTCGGTTCACTGAAGTCTCATAATAACAAAAAGTCTGGTATAACCACCAGAAATAGGGGAATGTTTAAGTTAAAAAAGTTATCTATTAGAAAAGAACATAAATATATATGATACAATACTAAGAAAAAGTCTAAATTTTCTGTGTGATCAATATTACAATAATGGAAAAGTATTTGATAAAAATTAGAAGGATATAAAAAGTCTTATAGTAATTTCTGTAAAATTCAGCTCCTACCACTTTCTATCACACTCATCTAAAAAAATGAAAAACTGCCCTGACCGGTTTGGCTCAGTGGATAGATGGTCAGCCTGTGGACTCAAGGGTCCCGGGTTTGATTCCATCAAGGACATGTACCTTGGTTGCAGGCACATCCCCAGTAGGGGGTGTGATGGAGGCAACTGATCGATGTTTATCTCTGATCAATGTTTCTAGCTCTCTATCCCTCTCCCTTCCTCTCTGTAAAAAAAATCAAAATATATTAAAAAAATAAAAAATGAAAAACTTACTTTTTTACATTTTGAAATGTTTTGTTCTTTCTCCCCACTTTTTTTCCTTCTTTTATCATTAACCTTAGAAACTCTTGAAGTAGTTAAAGTAATAGATGTTGGGGTATGCTGAAATGCAGTATACAATTCCATAGGAACCTCATCACCACTCTCAGTTGCACTGGTATCACCATCTTCAAGGCAAAATAGAAATTACTGCATGTGTAATATTTCTACTTCAAACAATAAAACAGCATTCCACACAAGAAGCCATTATATATCCATTTTTCTGAAGAATAAACATTTTTTTCACTTCACTTATATTAAGATACATTTAAATGCAAGCTTTAGTCTGGCTGAAGTGGGTCAGTGTTTGAGCACTGAGCTATGAATATAGTTCGATTCCCAGTCAGGGCACATGCCAGGGTTGCAGGCCAGTGCGAGGTGTGCAGGCGGCAGCTGATCAATCATTCTCTCTCATCATTGACGTTTCTATCTCTCTCTTCCTACCTTCCTCTCTGAAATCAATAAAAATATATTTTAACAACAAAAAAATACAAGCTATAAGTGTCAGTTCTCATATTTAGGCTAGAAAGGATATAAAAAGTTTGACAACACACTCAGATGGTGTGACTGTGGGAAACACGCAGTTGCATTCATTGCCAAAGAAAATTTGAAATTCCCTACAAAGGGTAGCCAAATCTAGCAAAACTCTATATGCACTTAGCCTTTCACCCAACAATCCCCTTTCTAGGGATCTTTCCAAAGATAAAATGACAAAAGCACACAAAAACATATGCAAGAGAGTTTCATTGAAAGTACTATTTGTAAAAAAAAATAAAATAAAGCAAAATAAAACAAAAAGTAATGAAAACAACCAAATGTCCATGAAACAGGACTAGTTCAATAAACTATGGTTATTCAAAACCAGTTGTATCGGTATCAGCATGTTTTAAGCCAAGATTAAAGTTGTAAGCAATGTTTTATTTCTAAATTCTGTTCCTAAAAATGAAAGAAACACTATTCCAAATAATAAACTAATGAATCCTCATTTTTTCAAAAAGCAAACATATTTAACGTCTTTAAATCAACAGGTTACCTATGATTTTCCTATACAATTTAAATTTTTTATTTATTTTCCTCTACTTTCTGTGTTTCTTACATTCTTATTCTATAATCTGTAAAAAAGAATATTTAAAAATCTGTATCTGAGATTGTAAATTATATACAATCAACATTAAGCAGTAAGGTATTTCCATGCGACTAAAAATATGCAGGCCACTTATTCTCTCAATTACACTAATCCTACTTAGTATAGATATTTTTCACCCACCTGACAAATTTTCCCTTTTTCGGCGTTGTAGTAGCACTGCTCTCTCTTTATCCAAACTCCTACATTTAAAATATTAGCATGATTATTATTTATCAAACTTCCATAAATATAAATATAAAGCAGATTTGTTTTTAATGTGACAATATTACAATTTCCTTAATGTTCTTATTGAAAAACCAACAGTGTAAAATACATGTATTGCCCCTTGCCTCACATTAGATTTCATTTAGCATCATTAGCATTGTATGCCAGTTTAGTGACTATAATTGCACTGTTAAGAAAATCATTTTTTTAACATAGGAAACTAGTACATCTTTTTAAAAGAAATTTTAGTTGAATATTTAAAGCAAACAGTCTGGAAAAGAATGTTAACATGTGTAACAAAAGTTATAAATTAAATTTCTTAAAAGAAATGAATGACACTAAATTAGAGTCTATTTGCATTATACCATTTGCCTAAAATTATTTCCACTTTTGAAATAAATGCAAACATTTAATTAAAATATTTCATTAACTTCCTTCAGCCTCCGCTCATGAAGTGCATTACATCATCAATAGTAATTATTTTACTTTATTTTCCCCCTATATTTTACTGTCTAACTTATTGGTCTGGAAGTCAAATAACACTAGATAGTATTTTGAGATGGGAGAATAAGGCTCTCGACCAAAATGCCTACAGCTTAGTAATAGACTTGCCTTAATGTCTACTAGGATATGCAACGATCCTATAGCACCAATGACAACTATCTTAGTCATCATAGAATGATGGCAGTTATTGCTCAATTGACTGCCTTTCCTAAAGGTCAGTCTTTAATCAACTCTTATTGATTAAAATAACAGTTAACAACAGCTATTTATCCCATCAAAAAATAGCCCTAGCCGGTTTGGCTCATATATGATAATTGTTTTGTGGTTATGGTTATTTAAAAAAATTTTTTAAATATATACACACAAATACATATATTTTGAAATACATAAGGATACATATGAATAAAATAATGTACCTTGGATTTACATTAAAATAGTATGTGAAGGGGAGAAGAAATATATGGCAAAATAAATGAAAAAAGGTTGTTGATAATTGTTGAAGCAGGGTGGTGGAAATATGTGGATTCAGTATACTATTTATTTTTATATAGGTTTGAAATATCCTAATAAAAAGATTGTTTTAAGACATACAAAAGGACCAGGAGGTGTGGCTCAGCAATTGAGCATCAACCTATGAACCAGAGATCATGGTTCGATTCCTGGTCAGGGCACATGCCCGGGTTACAACTTGATCCCCAGGAGGTACATACAGGAGGCAGCCAATCAATGATTCTCTCTCATCATTGATGTTTCTATCCAAAATCAATAAAAATATATTATATTAAAAAATACAAAAGAACAAAAAAGAAAAAAAGAGAGAAACAACTCATGGACATTGACAACAGTGTGGTAATTTCAGAGGGAGGATAGTAGGTGGAGGTGAAAGAAGATAAAAAGGGGGATAAGTGGTGATAGGGAAAAAAAAGAGAAAAAAACCTATAAAGAGGTATCACTTCACACCCGTTAGAATGGCTATTATCAATAGATCAACAAACAAGTGTTGGGGTAGATGTGGAAAAAAGGGAACCCTAATGCACACACAATGACACACAAAAACACCCCAAAAAAGAAATAGGAGAAAAACACATTACTGCAAACCTACAAAATTCTGTAACTAAGGCAATGTCCTCTTCATTACTCTTTAACAGAGTGCATTCCAGTGAAAAAACATGGCATCACATAGAAAATGCACTATTATTTCATGTGTCATTAAAAAAGTCAAAATGCTGCTAACTATAACATTATCAATAGATTCTTCCTGATTTTAGGATTGTCAGAATACAAAAACAAAAAACAACCCATTTTTATTCATACATAAATTTCTATTAACTAAAGATTATCTCAGTAAAATTATGGGCAATCTTATTATTGGTATACACAACTTACCGAGGCTGACAACGTTCACATAGATATGTGTCAGGAATATGCTGCCTATCAATCCCCATGCAGTCAATATGTTGCCAAACACTTAAAAAAAAAGAAAGAAAGCAAAAAGCAGAACATATAAAGTATTTTTAAAATCATCCTTAAATTAAGATTTGATACTCCATTTAACTATCACTTAAGTGCCTACTTTGCATTTAATATTGTAAAAGTACTAAAAAGTGCTATGAGGAATTCATAGAAATATGTACTCAGGGGGAGAAAACTTTGAGATGTAAAAACAAAAGGACAAATACATTATATAGAATATAAATTTATAAAGCAAATATAATTTTAAACTGCAAAAGATATACATTATAAATGTTATTAGCAATCACAAAGAGAGATCCACACTACTTGAAGTTAATGGGGAAAGCACCCTGGAAAACAATGAACTTGAATAGAACCTTGTTTGGGTCTTTAGGAAGAAAAGATTAGTTACTATAGCAATGCTTTCTTCAAGTAGGCAGATATGAGGAGCAATAGTCAGAAAATGGTTAATATCTATGACAAGTAATGTTCATTTTGAAAAAGAGAGAAGGCTAAACATGGATTAGTAATGTATAGTCAGATTATGACTTGGAATGTCAGGATATGTGTAAATTTTTTCTAGTTGGCAAAAGATAACTAGAAGTACTTTGATGGTATTAATTGTTAATTCAAAGAAGTAAAGAAAGTGAAAGCAAAAACAAACAAACAAACCACAAATAAGAGGCTTTTCCAAAATTCCAGGCCTGAGTTAAAGGAGAACAGAACTAGAATGATGGCAGAGATGAAATTAAAGAATCCAGAAAACATTCCATGAGGACAGAGATTAAACCTACTCTGTTCTCTATTTTTAATGGAATACATGGACCAGCTTGAGGCAAACTTTTCAATTTGTGACTTTAGTCTAAACTTGACATATATGTCTATTTCTAAAAACAGTCATATCTTTATATAATAATTAGCTACTTCTAATATATAAAGCTATGAAATTAACAACTATCGTACTGTTGTTCTTCCCTTAACATAAAATCTTGGGACAAGAACTAATAGAAGGTGGAAGGCAATGGAATATATGCCTATATATACCAAAGACGTGGGGGCAGGGTGAGTAAAAAAAACAAAGGCATGCCAGGCCAGTGTGTCTCAGTGGTTGAGTATGAAACAGGAGATCATGGTTCAATTCCTGTCAGGGCACATGCCCAGGTTTTGGGTTCAATCCCCAGTGGATGGTATGCAGGAGGCAACCTATCAATGATTCCCTCTCATCATTGATGTTTACATCCTTCTTTCCCTCTCTCTTCCTCTCTGAAATAAATAAAAATATGTATTTTTTTAAAAAAGGCAGAGCATCCTAAAGGGAGGGTTACAATAACAAATTAAGTTAAATTTGGGGGATAAGCAATGATGTCATACAGAAAAAAGAACTAGAAAATAAATAAATGATCGAGCTCTAGATGTCAAATTTGAAAGAGATGAGAATGAGCAGTGAGTATATGAAAATACACAGAGGCAATAAAAAAAAAACAAGAATAAAAAAGAAATGCAGTACACTACAAGTTAAGCAGTGAAAAAATAGAATGATAAAAAAGATTCATAACAAAGACAGCAGTTGCTGAGAAGCAAATACCTTGAGTAATACAAAAACTGTGAACTGTTCCTTCAAGGTTTTGTAGATAGGTATAAATCCTAGGGACTATTTCATTATTTTCTAGTAGGGATTATTCTATATAGATCAATGTAACTAAATTTTTAAAAAAACACTATTTAGATTATGCATTAAAATAAAAACATTGCAAATGGTATGTAACTTATCACAGACAAAATCAGCTAAAAGAAAGCTATTTTATATTATTGGTTAAAATATGAATTGAAAGATATTCTAGTAAGTAGCTAATAAAAATGATGAGGATAATAAGTTATCACTAAGGTTATATTTTTGATTTTTTTAAATTTATTGAAGTGATTGCTCATGGTACTGATATGTGTTCACAGGTAATGAGAATTTATTTTTAAATTTAGAAATGCTTTTATTAATATGTTTTATGAGTATTAACTCAAGTATTAAAATTACAACTTTCCATAAAAATAGTATCAAATTTCACATTCCACTTAAGACTACCTTTTTTCCCCTTTTGGCAAAGATAAACCAAAGTTTTGAAATATAACCCTAACTGCATGTTTATATAACAATAACATCCAAACCTTAATCACTTAATCTAATAAATGGTAACAATATTACAAAATAATGCAAAGTAATTTACATTTGGCTCTAGGATGCATATTTATACTCACACTGGACTATTTCAAATCAAATAACAAAGTTATGACTTTAGCTCCAGACCCAGGGAATTCTGTAAAACTATCAAACTTTCTAACCCACTATAGTGCACTACTTAAATACTTTGATTCCCACACTGTGTAGGGGATGGACTCAGTAACTTTCAGGCTGAAATCCTACTGTTCCCTCTCCATCCTCCCCAACTCCCTCCCACCAGGAAAAAAAAAAAAAAAAGAAAGAAAGAAAGGAAAACGAAAACAAAGCCCCACTTTCTGTCCCAATCACACCTTCTCTAGGGGAAGAGGCCTTTCTTGGTGGTTGAACCAGGGTTGGGGGAGGGGAGACTGTGGTTCTGGTTCAAGGAGACTCCAGAGTGCTGCAAGGTTCAAGTCAAAAGGAGGTGAGAGAGTCAGGTCAAACAAACATCAATCAAAATGTATAATTTCCCCCAAATTGGAAAATCACAATTGACTATACAGCACAAATAATTCCAAAAGAAATACACAGGACTCAATTCTCTTCTCATTTCTATCTTGTCTACTACTTTATGTTTTTATATTACTATTAAAAAAGTGACAAGAGAGATGTGATCCTATATGAATAATGATCAAAACTGAATGCCTAATAATTAATAATGAGGAGTTCTAGTCAACTTTAAGATAGATTTTTCCCATAGGGGCTTTTTTCTAGGAGCAAAACAGATTGTACTGATAATAGCAGAGGTTTCACTTTAAAATGCATTCATAATTCCCTCAAAAGTGACTTTATCTTTTCCAACATTAACAATCAAAGGTAGCTACAGTCAACAAAAATAAACTAATGGTGTGAAATATTTTACCTGCATTTGTCACAACAGATCATGTATCCATCATCATGTGTAAAACCGCATATGCACCTGGTTACATCAGTACCATAACTTCCATCCTCAGATGTGCTGATTGTAGTAGCACTGGAAGTTTCATCAAAATTAGGAGTGGTAAATATGCCTACTTCATTTTTGCTAATAAGAACTGATGGAGGAGGTGAGGCCGGAGGTGTTGGAGGAGGACGAGCACCATAATTATGGTCCTGGATTATTGAACACAAATACAGCACAATATAATTTCAACAATAATATGAACTAATAAGCAAATTAAAAATTCAATCCTTAATTTGAATATTCAAGAAATATGAAAATGTCCCATTTCTTTCTTTCTTTTTAAACATTTATTTACTTCAGGTGGAAGGGAGAGGGAGAGAGAGATAGAAACATCAATGATGAGAATCATTGATTGGCTGCCTCATGCACACCTCCCACTGGGGAGCAAGTCTGCAACCTAGGCATGTGCCTTTGGCTGGAATTGAACCCGGGACCCTTCAGTCCGCAGGCCGACATTCTATCCAAACCAGCTAGGGTCATTTCTTTCTTAATAGCTCTAAAATAATGACTTGGTGAAGCTAAATATTAAACCATAGTAGTGAATGAAAATGTCAATCTACAACCTTGATCACCTTCACAATGATTTCCCTCAAACTCTTCCCCCTCATCCCACAAATCAGAAGGTATCTTTATAGTCCTATTGGTTACATAGCTTTGCCTTCTAGATAAAATCAGGTGCAAGATGTGAGAACAGAAGTAAAAAGAACTCAGGGATGTGGAGGCTAAAGAATAACAAAACAACTCCAAAAGACACATTATCCCTATAAAGTACTAATAGGAGATTTTTCTAAAGTTGGGTATTTTTTATTCTGGTCCAAATAGTAAAAATCTTTCATAATTGTACCTCAATAATATCACAAATGTGTCCAGTTCTGCAACTATTCTGATCTAAGGTCTGCCCCTTATTAGCTATGTAACACTGAATAAGTTAAGTCAGATAAGCGTTCATTTTCTTAGCTATGAAACAGAGATGAAAATTACACCTTATCTCATGAGATTGTTTTTAAAGATTAAATAAGATATATGCAAAAATACCACAGAGTCTGGCACATAAGTGCTCTATAAATAGTAAATATATAATTTACTACATAAATTACTATATAATTTAGAATTGACAGTAGATAGCACAATTTTAGTCCTTTTTTTCTATTTTTATTTTTTTCCATGACCACTTATGCACTCTTCCACCTCCACCACACTGTTGTCCATGAGTTCTCTATTTTTTTTCCCCTCAATCTTTTCACCACTCCCAACAGCACTCCCCGCTCCTCCCCAAGGCTGTCTGTCTGCTCTCTCTGAGTCTGTCTCTAGTTTGCTTGGTAGTTCAGTTTGTTCATTAAATTACACATACGCGTGAAATCCTATGGTATTTGTCTTTCTCTGACTGGCTATTTCACTTATATAATGTTCTCCATTATGCTAACAATAGATATTACAAATCTCTCTATAGTCCTTTTATAAAGAAGGAATGTGCCCTAGCCGGCTTGGGTCAGTAGACAGAGCTTCGGCCCTTGGACTGCAGGGTCCCAGGTTCAATTCCGGGCAAGGGCATGTACCTCGGTTGTAGGCTCAATCCCCAGCCCTGGTCTGAACGAGTCCGTGAGGCAATCAATGTGTCTCTCTCACATTGATATTTCTCTCTCTCTCTGTCTCTCTCCCTCCCTTCTACTCTATAAAATCAATGAAAAAATATCATCGGATTAACAAAACAAAAAGAGAAAAGAAAAAGAATGTATTTAACACCAAGCTATTAATAGCATAAAATACAAAATAATAATAACACTTTTAAAGAATTCCCTTATAGAATTTTAACTCCTTGAATATAGTTAGAGTAATGAAATATTAATTATGTACCTAACTGTTTAGATAGTATAAAAAAGTATGGTTTTCAGGTATTCAGTTTTAAGTACAATACCACACACATCTACTTTCAACTTCTAGATATAAGAAATAGCCTTCAACACACACACACACACACACACACACCCTTCTAAAGAAATGCTTGACACTTACCGCATAGGGCAAACCAATGTAACTGTGTGAATGATGCGAGCTGCTGGTATATAACTGGTGGGGATAACTGTTGGATTTCTCAACTACCACAGGGCTAGCTTCTACGGATTCTGGTCTGGAGGGGAAAAAGTTGTATAAAAGAGAATTCCATTCATTTTTTTTTCCTTTTAACCAATTTAAAATTATAAGCACTTCGTTTATTGGCTATACAAATAAAATGTCTTGTTGTAACTGAGAGTCATTATTTATTTTGCCATTGCCAATAAAATGTCTTTTTGTAGTAGACAGACACCTTGTGAATAAGATATATCCTATCTAGATTCCATATGATAATAAAACCTTTGTTTAATTAAAACAAATGTCCTGTCTGTTGCTGTAGCTCACTGGTTGGGCACCGACCTATGAACCAGAAGGTCACGGTTCAATTCCCAGTTAGGGCATATGCCTGAGTTGTGGATGTCCAATGAGGGGGAGGAGAGTGTGGGAGGCAGCTGGTCAATGATTCTCTGTCATCATAGATGTTTCTGTATCTCTCCCCCTCTCCCTTCCTCTCTGAAATCAATAAAAATATACTTTTTAAATTACATAGATGAAAGAAGTAGAATTTTAGCAATTCCTGATCTACATTACTATTATTAATATGACATGTAGGAATTATGGCCAGAGTAGAAACTTTTTTAGCAGCAGAGTGAGAGTTTATTTACAAGGAAAGGAAATGCACTCCGATGTGATGGGCAGCTTGGCAGCACAAAGTGGAGCCATGTGACTCTTACTTGAGAGTTCTGAGGGTGACACCACTGCCTACCACCTGGGCAGGAGCACAGCCCCCTCCTCAGGTCCCACACACACCTCCTCACACTGCCAGGCTGCCCAAGGCGCTGGAGGGCTGATCAGACCACATCCTGGGGGTCCTGTCTCCACTCCATCATGTGGGCCTGTGTTTGCTGGTTTGAGTTTGTCAAGTCTCCCATGTACCTCCCAGGCCCAGCAGCCTCTCCCAGCCCGTCTATCTAGCTGACACACTAACAATCCTAATGTTAATCCTGAGGAGAAATCTTACAAATTTAGGAAATGGTGATGTTGGCAAGGTCCGAAGCAGTGGAGGAATTTCCAGATTAACTCTTAAGGATTTAGATTAAACTCTGAATATATTTTGAATGAGTACTACCAAAACTTTTATATTTTGGAGTTAGAAATAAAAAATAAAGCTTTTAGTACAAGCATATAAACAAATCACAAATACTTCGCATAACCTCATGATTCAAATTAAAGCTGCAACACTGAGAAGCTGGCAATGTAAAAAGGCAGAAATACTTTATCAACACCCTCATTTCTTGATCATGGTATCTTCCCTGCCAGGGAAGAATAAGATCCTCATTTCTAATAACACTTCTTACTAAAAGTAATTTTTAAAAGGTTAACAAATAGAACATCAAGCTATGAACCAAGAGTTCACGGTTCAATTCTGAAGGCACATGCCTGAGTTGCGGGCTCCATCCCCAGTAGGGGACGTGCAGGAAACAGCCGATCAATGATTCTCTCTCATCACTGATGTTTCTATTTCTCTCCCTCCCCCTCCGCCTCTGAAATCTAATAAAAAATATATTTTAAAAAGCACATTAACAATTGTTGGACAACAGATATACATATAGGAGTTGTTAAAAAGTCCCAAGATGATAGATATCCTCAAAGCTCTGCATTGCCAGAACACAATAAATCTGAAGACAATGTTGTGACCAATACCAAAAGTCAAATATCCTTTGGTCCAGTAACACCATCTTCAGAAATTTATCCCAAGAAAGTAATCCCACTATTAAAGACTCGCAGAATTGAGATGTTCATTGAAATATGCTTCATAAAACTAGATATAAGAGCAGAAATTATTCAAATGTCCAATCAATAGAAAACAATTAATTAAATCTGAGCAAACCTACCATGTTTACATATGTATAACAGTTCAACAGAAACTCATACAAATAAAAATCACTATATTAAAGTCAAAGTTTTCCTCAAAACCTCCTAAAATATTATCACAAACCTTTAATAAATTTTTAATGACAGCACTAAATATGCAATAATAATTTTTGTCAATAGTTGCTACAGTGCTCTGTTTAGCCAATTTATGTATATTCACATAAATACTGACTTAGTATACTGGTATAACAGTTATCACCAGGTAAGAATCTGCAACCCCTAAGAGATAATGGATTTAGGCAAGAGATAACTATGGAAGCTAAAATCTTGAAATATTGAAAACTGATGAATAGATAAGGTTGACAACAGCCTGTTGATCACTACCAAGTTAGACAACCAAGTTTATTATGTGCCTCTTCTAATGCTATGCAACAGAAATTACAAAGTCTCACATAGAAAATATGCTAAAAAGAAAAATGAGAGGAAAGTGGGGGGGAGGGGGGGGGAGGATTTGAGGCTAATCACATCTCTAGTTCTAAATGCCAGGTAGAATATTACATGATATCAAATTCAGAATGTTGAAACAAGCCAAATGACCAGTTTCTTCAACAGGGTGTGTATGGTGTAAGGGGAAAAAAAATGAAAAAGGTTGTCACAGATGAAAAGAAATTCAAGAGACATTTCCAACAAATACAATTGTGGATCTTGTTTGGATCCCAATTTGAACACACCAATTACAAAAAGCCATTTCTGAGACAAGTGAGGGAAAGCTGAAGATGAACTGGTATTTAAGGGTATTTTATATTACAGAAATATTCTTAATAGTTATATTGAAATAATCGTGTTGTGGTTTTATTAAGAAGTTCTTATCTGTCAGTGATATACACTGAAGAATATATAGGTAAAAAGATGTGAGGATTTGCTTTAAAATACTTTAAATAAAACTGTAGGATAGAGGAAACAAGGTTGGCAAAATTGAATAATGTTAAAGCTGTGTAATGGCCACTTGGGATAATTATACTGCTCTCTCTACTTCTGTGTGTAGTTTTGTATTTCTTTACTAAAAAATGTTTTTTAAGTTTCCCAAGTTATTTTAAAATTTTATATTTAATATACTTTACACCATGGGTACCTGGAACAATGGTATACTACCTCTTTTCCTCCCAACTCAGGAAGATGTCTTCAGCATTTCTATTTCTAAACATCTATGTGTGGAGTCTCTCTTAACTCTTTAATTTCAACACGTTTCTCAAGGCTTACTTCAAAGTGCTCTTTAAGGAGCACTTTCCTGATTGCTTCAACTCATCATCTATAATAACTTATAATAATAAAAGCATAATATGCTAATTAGACTGGACATCCTTCCGGATGACCTTCCGGATGAAGTTGGGGCTGCGAGGGAAGCCCGGGTCCTGGGTGCTGGAGAGAAGACAGTGCTGGCAGCCAGGGAAGAAGGCCTACTCTTGCAAGAATTTCATGCATCAGGCTCTAGTAATTTTACAAAGTCTATGAGTACCTATAGCACTTATTTACTATACATATACTGAATTAGTTTTTATGTAATATTTTTGTATGCTGCCTACCACCTTCTCACATGCATATATTTTCTCTCCCAAACTCCATCAAAATTAACAAGTTTTCTCCAGTAGAAAGAATTCAGAATTGGGACTTAACATGTCTAAGGCTGGCCATTCAATAGGTATTTATAAATTTGAGTTTCTTATTTGTAAAGTGGAAATAAATGTACCTGTACTTCACCTTCTTTCCAGCAATATGAATGAAACTCAAATGATATAAAGAATGTGAAAAAGATTTTTCTCAACTATTATGCATTATACAGATGTGTAACACTACTTATTTGTTCAGAAATGCCCAAATGTAACTTTGACTATTTAGTCTGAAGTTACTTTTAAATTATTTTAAAAACTTAACTCCACAGTAATTCAAACTTTTAATAAAGTGGTTCTAAGTGGTCCTGGCCCAGTAGCTCAGTTAGAACATTGTCCCGATACATCAAGGATTCAGGTTCAATCCCTGATCAGGGAACATACTAGACCAATGGATGTATGAATAAGTTAAACAACAAATCTCTCTCACTCTCCATTCCTCTCTCCCTCTCAACAAGTGGTTCTAAATATGAGTCTAGCTGGACATACTCTAAATAAATTACTAAATCTGTAAGTTATCAAAACATTGTTAATATGTAAATCATTTAGTTAAGCAATAAATATGTAATATGTACTAAAGTAAACTCCTTTAAGTATTTTTTGAAGTATACTGCCATAACTCCCAAAATTATGTTGAAATAGGTGCCTTGAAATAAAATAGTTCCTTTGTAAAGCAGATTTTTAAAATATATTTTCTTAAAGTTGAGTCCATACATAGATTTGAATTTTTCACATACTAGAACAATAAACTTTACATCGAGAAATATCTTATATAATAAAAGGCTAATATGTAAATCAACTGAATGGTGGAACCAGATGCTATGACATGCACTGACCACCAGGGGGCAGACACTCAATGCAGGAGCTTCCCCTTGGCGGTTAGTGCGCTGCCACAGGGGGAGCACCACTCAGCTAGAAGCCAGGCTTACGGCTAGCAAGAGCAGCAGTGGTGGTGGGAGCCTCTCTGACCTCTGCAGCAGTGCTAAGGATGTCTGATTCTCAGCTTAGGCCCGCTCCCCATGGGGTGCAGGCCTAAGCTGTCAGTCAGACATCTCCTGAGGGCTCCTGGACTGTGAGAGGGCATAGGCCCAGCTGAGGGCCTCCCCCTACACACACACACACTTCCCTGAGTGCATGAATTTTCGTGCACTGGGCCTCTAGTAATATATAATCATAAACCTGTAATGTTGATATAATAATGTTTTAAAATTCTAAGTTGGTAATCCAGGACATTAATCAGGAAAATAAAATAAGTTTATTGTTACACTGTACATTTATGTATCATTAATCATCTAACAAGAATACAGAGCAATATACATACATCACTTTTCTATACATTACTTTCCTTATTTCTTATACTGACATTATAAACTCCAGGAGACAAGGATTTATTGCTGCAGAAAAGATTATTTACTATAAGCAAAATAGGATATAGATAGAAAATGGTGTAACATAATGGGATTAATGTACTAGTTTTAGTTCCAATTTCTGCTTAAACCATTCATAATTTCAATACAAAAGCTAATAAGGAATCACTGTCACTGGCAGCAGAAAAATTATGTTTAAATTGTTTTTAAATTAGTAATTTTAAAGTTTCTGGTTTCAAAGATTTTTAAAAGGGCTATATAAAGATATATTTAGCATTTAAGCATGCCAATGAAAAATCCATACAATTTTATGGAATACTTAATACTATATATATGTATGTAAGGTTTACATATATTAACAAGATCTAACACAATGCATTAGAGTCACTGTTCACACAGTCTAACATCCAACATGTTGAACCAAAAAGTCGTATGTGAGTTCTTTGGAGAGAAGTGATTATTTTACTCAAAACCTCTGTAAAGGGCCCAGCTGGTGTGCCTCAGTGATTGAGCATTGATCCATGCACCAAGAATCGAACCTGGTCAGGGCACATGTCTGGGTTCGGGCTTAATCTCCAGTGAGGTCTGTGCAGAAGGCAACCAATCGATGTTTCTCTCTCATCGATTTCCCTCTCTTCCTTCCTATCTCTCTAAAAATCAATAAAAACACATTTTAAAAAAAAATCTTTGTAAAGGAACACAAAGTTCATCCCTACACTTTGTTTCCACCTATAAATCCCATTCACATAAATTTTGTCTCAGTTTTTTGGTGGATTTAACTTATAGTCAAATGAGTACACAAACTAATTCAACAAACAGTTCTATGATAATATTCACTATATGTTTAAGGTAACTTCTTAGATGCTGGAGAGAATAAAAAATATATATAAAACATACTCATATCCCTCATTGCTAGGTACATTAGTAAAAATAGCCCTTGATTGGTAAATTAATTGTAACTGGACTGGAAAAACTATAAATACTTGATGTAGCTGCCACAGAATAGAACTTCCCCAAGATGCAGTAACTTCTAACTGGCATGTCCCTTGAAGGAACCTAGAAATCTATGCTTGTGGCAAGAAATACTGGCTACTGAGGGACATGAGACATAAATTTGGGAGACTCTCACACCAATCCAATGTGGATCTTGTCTCCTTGTACCTGACTAGTCACCTTAAAGCCAAAGAAAATAGTTCCTGGATGGCAGGTTGTATTCCTCCATGGTCTCACATAGAGAGCAACATCTGATATTAATCTGTGACAAGTTGTGGCTCTTGTCCTACATACCATGTAGACTAGTGCTAAGTATAGTTTATGATAGTTTTGTAAGTCTGAAATGTTTAGTTGAATCTAGAAAGACCTCCTTGAAGGAGTTGAAAAAGGTCAGATTTTAGGATCTAGATTCCAGGGGGTTCAAGAGAAGGAAACATCTACCTGAGTAATAGGAAAGATAAGAAATAACATTATGAGGTTTTGTTAAAGGTGAGAATGCTTCTGAAAGATATATAGGACTTTGAATATTAGAGTTTTATACTAGGATTATCGTCTACTAAAAAAAAATTAAACCAGTAATGATGGAGAAAGACAATATCCATGCATATGCAAAAAGACAGAAAAAAAAATGGCATGGGGAGTCTTCAAGGACCATAAGAAGTCAGTTAGACTTCAGGGTAGTGTTCATTTTGTTGTTTTTAAAAAAATTAATATACAAACCCCTATAACAGAAAGAGATTTTTCTTTGTAGATTTGGAAACATTATGTTAAAGTAGAACGTTAGGTGTTCTGTGTACCAAAACCATTGAATACAAATTCAAGAACTTGCATGAATTTCATGGCAGTATTCCATATGAAGTGGCAGTTATCCAGGATTATTCTAAACATAAATGTTTTCTAGCTCAAAATTAAAATAGCAAAAATTTTTAGCTTCCTATTACTCAGAGCCCTTTGGGGACTACATCATAGGCCTCAGTTTGACTTGCACTGATTAAACCAACTTAATAAGGAGCCTAATGTTTGCCAGGGACTATGAGATCTAAACTAATAAAAGCGTAATATTAAAATTAACCGTCTCTATAAACATAAAACAACAAAAAAATTAACCGTCTCTTTGGGACGAGTAAGCCATGCCCACCAGCCAATCAGAGCAACTGTATGCAAATTAGCCCAGCCAACATGGAGGCCGCCACTCACGGACCTGAGTAAACGGCAGCTTCCATTGCAGCAGGAGTGAAACTGAAACTTTATGCAGACCGCTCCGCTTATCCTGGCTCAAGGCAAAACATATTTGCAATAAAGTATCTATCATAGAATCCTCAGGAGCTGAAGGAAACAGCAGGCCTGGCCTGACTACTAAGGGTAACATTGTCTCATTATACAAGTGGCGAGCTGAAGCAGAGAGGAGGTTCATTACTAGGCCTCAGCTTAAAGGAACAGCGCATCAATTATAGGAGATAAACAAACCCCAGAAACCTGCTTCCAACCAGCCTTACTGGGACATTGGGTTAATGGAAGCTGTGAGCAGCCTGAAAGCACCCCTCAGCTCCTCATCCAGGCTGGCCACACCCCAATGGGGTGAGGGACGTTACTGGGGGGCTTGGCCAGCCTGAAAACAGCCATCAGCCCCTCACCCAGGCTGGCCAGGTACCCCAGTAGGGACCCAAAACCTGAAGGGACTGTGGGCAGCCTGCAAACAGAAAATTAGCCCCTCACCCAGGCTGCCCAGGTACCCCAGTAGGGACCCAAAACCTGAAGGGGCTGTGGGCAGCCTGTAAACAGCCCTCAGCCCCTCACCCAGGCTGGTCAGGCACACCAGCAGGTGGACATCCCCTGAGGGGTCCCGGACTGTGAGAGGGCACAGGCTGGGCTGAGGGACCTCCCGAGTGCACAGATTTTTGTGCACTGGGCCCCTAGTATGAAGATAAGAGAGACACTGTCTCTATCTTAAAAAAACTTTCATTCATTCCATAAACACTTGAGCACACATTAAGTAGAAGACACTGGCATGCTGAAAATTAAAAAATAAAGATGTGAAAGAAGTGGCTCTTCTCAAGAAAATAATGCATGCGGAAAAAATAAGTTTATCAATGATTACAGTAGTGCCATCAGAGATAGGCATAGAGGCTCTTCGTAATAGTAGTCGTATTTTTTTAAATTTTTTTTTAGAGAGAGAGGAAGGGAAGAGAGAATAAGAACATCAAGGAAAGAGAAACTATCAATCAAGTGACTCCTGCATACACCTACAGGGGATTGATCAAGCCCACAACACGGGCATGTGCCCTCACTGGGAATCAAACCCCAACCTCTTGGTGCATGAGAACACACCCAACCAAATGAGCCACACCAGCTGGATAATAATCTCCCAGACTTCTTCCCCTTTCCCCATTTACAAACAAGTTACCTTTGCTCAGTTCTTTGCTCTACTGAAAAGCTTAGTATTCTGTCTAGTTTCAAAGTGATACTTATGAGTGTATGGTGGCCAGGGTACAAACTGGTTACCTTTTTATCTAAGAAGGGATTATTAAAATGTGCAACTTGCTATTACAACTAATAATTCTGTAATTTTATCAAGTTCCTTCCACTTGATCTTAGTCAAAGGGCCAAGAAAAATCCTTAAGTTCCTTTCATTATCAAGTACTAGACCAACCCACCTTGATGATTTATCTACATTAATTTTTATTAGGTATAGAACAGTACCCATTAACCACTCTTAGATGCATATGACACTGATTTGCTTTCAATGACTATGTGGAAATGAAAAACTAAAATATTTTATTACTAAAAGAAGACTTAACTCTTGGTTATCTTTGAATCTATTAATCACACTACCAACAAGAAACTCCCAACAATCCTCTGGCAGCCTTCCTTCTTATAATGTGTTTTGTAAACTTTACCAAACTAGTGTCATTTGCCAAACATGCTTCAAGTTATCTTCTCATCCACTGAATTTCCAGTTATTAAATGATAGGCCAAACTTCTTTGAATCTACTTTTCCTCCTTAATAGACTATTCTGGATTCTGAAAGAAACTTTTTAAAATATATATTTTTGTATTGATTTTTTATAGAGAGGAAGGGAAAGGGATAGAGAGAAGTATCGAGAGAGAAACATCAATCAGCTGTCTCCTGCACACCTCCTACTGGGGATGTGCCCACAACCAGGGTATATGCCCTTGACTGGAATCAAACCTGGGACCTTTCAGTCTGCAGGTCAACACTCTATCCACTGAGCCAAACCGGTTAGGGCTGAAAGAAACCTTTCATTTGGTTGTTTTCTTTATAACAGAATCTTTTATTTGGCTCTTAAGCCACACAAAGCTTGAATAAGCTTCAAGTGCCTATCTTTCACATTACCATACCATATAGCACATTACCATAGAGCTTCCAAAAAGTATCTTTACATAGGCTCTAGAGTTGAGAAAACAAAATCGTATTTTAAACTGTTACTTTTTAACTATATGATCTGGGAATTTTCATTTTAGATAAAGAGAGTATGATTTAAAATAACCTAGTCAAAATATAATCACTTAAAAAAATACTATCACTTGTTGAAGTTATTTTTATGAGAAAAGTTGTTTTTTAAAAAAATGGTTTTTTTTAATTGATTATACAGAAAGGAAGGGGAAGGGATAAAGACCACTGAGCCAAACTGGCTAGGGCAGGATAAACAGACAGAAACCATTGATGAGATAGACTGACTGCCTCCTGCATGCCCCCTACTGGGGATCGAGCCTGAAACCTGGGCATGTGTCCTGACCGGAAATTGAACCCTGGTTCACGGGTCGATGCTCAGTCCACTGAGTCACATCAGGCAGGCATTAAACTTCTTATATAGAATAATTTTATATCCCTCCTATTTCTACATTGTCTTGTTAATCCTCACCCAAAGATATTTTTCCCACTCATTTTTAGACAGAGTGGGAGGAAAGAAGGAAGAGGGAAGAGAAGAAGCGGACACACACAAACACACTCACGCGCATATGCGTGCACATAGATATGAGAGAGACACATTGATGGTTGCTTCCTCATGCACCCCCTACAGGGGCCAGAAATCAAACCTGCAACTCATGAATGTGACCTTGACTGGCATTCAAACCTGCAACCCTTCGGTGCATGAGCCTACCACTGAGCAACACTCGCCAGGGCTCTAGTTCCTCTTTTAATTCTGCTACTTTCCTACTGCTTTTTAGTATTTCCCAGCTTCCTGAAAATAGGTACTAACTAGAACTGCTACTTTACTAGTAAAGAACTATAACATTCAACTCACTGAAATTCCACCAATTATGTTAAGATTTTTTCTACATACAAGGGACATTTTGTTCAATAGCCCTTTACACCTTTCTGCAATGAAACTGTAAAATACAGGGTGAGACAAAAAAGAGGTTTACAGTTGCTCATATGGAAAATAATACAGTAATTAATAAATAATACAATCCAAGAATAAACTGTCTCACATACTCACAACTGTAAACCTCCTTTTGCCCCACCCTATATATCTAGCTTAAGTTTTGTCTCTCCTAAACAGAAATAAATTAGCTAAGATATAAGCATTCAACAATCACTCCTATATAATAAACCAAGAGACACTCAAGCAATATAATTTATGACTCAATAGTTGCTATATGCCAGGCTGAAGATATAGTGACCTATTATAAAACAGATAAGGTGTTTGTATTCATGAAGCTTGTATTTGAGTATAATGATAAAGAAAAAATAATAAAATAAAACAAGATAATTGCAGAGAGGTTATTCAGATACTATTTTAGACAGTGTAGAGATAAAAGGCTTCACTGGAAAGTTATATTGGAGCTCAGCTAAGATTGTGCTAAGAAAAGAATACTCCAGGCAGAAGAAACTGCAAATACAAAGGGCCTGAGGCATGAACAAATTGAGAATGTTCAAAGAATAAGGAAAATACTATCAATATGGGGGAAATAGGTTAAGAGAAGAATAATGAGTAGAGATTAGAGAAGTGGGGCCTTTGGGATCAAAAGAGGTTAGAATTTTAAGTGAAACAAAAAAAAAATCCCTGGAAGGTTTTCAAGTGAGAGAGCTATATGATTTGGTTTATGCTTCAGAAGAATCACATTAACTTCTATATAGAGAATGAATTGTAGGGGTCACAAAAGAAACTACTGCAGTGTTCAGACAAGAGATGGCAAAGACTTGGACTAGAAATAGAAAAGAACTGTACTAATTCTAAGTGTGTTTTGGAGGGAAATACAGGATTAACCAATGAATTAGGTAAGGAGGATGAGGGAAAAGGAGCAATGAAGGGAAGGCAGGTATGGGTGGGTGGGAAGAGATTAACCAAAGAACTTAACCCATGAAGGTGCACCCTCTCCCTCCTTCACAGTTCCTTGTGCTTCTTCAGTGTGGACCTTATACCTCTTCTGTAAAGCAGCAGCTGAGGAGACTCCTGAGCTGGCCATGGCCAACAAAAAGCCCAAGGAAGGAATCAAGACTGAGAACAAAGATCATATTAATTTTAAGGTGGTGGGGCAAGATAGTTCTGTGGTACAGTTTAAAGGTTAAGAGGCATACACTATTTAGTAAACTAATGAAAGTGTATTGTGAACCACGGGGTTTGTCAATGAGGTAGGTTAGATTCTGATTTTGATGGGCAGCCAATCAACGAAACAGACACACTGCACAGCTGGAAATGGAGGATGAAGATGTAACTAATGTGTTCCAGCAGCAGATAGGAGGTGTCTACTAAAGAGAGAACCTGCTACTTTACTCCAGAACTCTGTTCCTCCAAACCAAGAAGACATTCTCAATTAGAAAACTGCAATTTGATTCCACCACATTCTAACTACGAATAGTGTTCTCACTTCTTTCATTTTTCTTTCCCTTGCCTTTATTGTACATAAAGTAACTCATGTAGGTACACAAACATTAGCATTTTTTAAAACTAAATGGCCAATGGTATATTTTGATCTACATCTAATGGAGATGAGTGGGGGAAAGGACTTCTTCTGTGAATGAGTATTTAGTAGCATGCTCATTCAGCTCTTAACTTTATATTCCAGGAAGATATTTTGCTCTTACTGTTAACAAAAAAAGAACATAAAAATCCTTGCATACCTGTGTGGAGAATTTTAATGTTTTTCTTTTTAAAAAATCTTTATTGTTTCAAGTATTACACATGGTCCTTTTTTTCCCCCATTGACCCCTTCTAGTTCACCCCTACCCCTGCTCCATAGAACTTCACCACACACACTATTGTCTGTGTCCATGTTTTATGCATATTTGCAAACAAGTTCTTTGGTTAATCTCTTACAACCCACCCACCCACACCTGCCTTCCCTCTGAGATTTGAGTCTGTAAAAACAAGGTCAATCTAATAACTTTTTTGTATACAGCTGTTATATGTAGGCCAATCTGTCTTTCAGTAGGAATAAGTTATTCTAAAAGAAATGAATCCTAGATAGTATTCCCTTCAAGTCAAGCTTCTTATTGTTTAAATAAACTTATTTAATAAATAAAAAGGAATGACACCTTAGAGTTTTGGCTTATGCAACTGGATAGAGATGGAGTTATTTAAAGAAAAAGATGAGCCTGGAAGAAAAAACAAAACAAAACCAGATATGGGGGGAAATCAAGCAAAAACATAAGAGTGTGGCCAGTTAAGTGTAGTACCCAGAAAGCCAACAGTTAAATCTTTCTATTAGGAGGAAGTGGTTATTTACATCAAATTTTGACAAATCTATATAAATCATAAAAGACTACCAATTACTATAACAACATGGGTAGTTACAATGGTGTTATGCAGCCTGATGTTGAGTGCAAACAACACTTTTAGGAAGTTTGCTAATAAGAGGAACAGAGAAATGAAAGAATAAATAAAAGGGGCAGGAGTTCTGTTTTAACATACTTATATGTGATGGGAATGATCTAATAAAGAGAGAAACTGAAGACACTTCTTCAGGCAGGTGAGAGAGGATGAGATCCAGAGGTCAAGTGTAAGAACAGGATTCCAATAAGAAAAGTGTTGTTTTCCATTTTACAAGAGGAAAAATAATCTGAATATAAATACAAGATTTTAGATATGGAGTTGTGTCACTAGCACCTAAAAATAGTAGCTGGTATATAATAAGCCCTCAATAAATATTTTTAATAAGAAATTCTTATCAGTTGTTACCATTTTAGCTTTTAAAATTTGTTTTGTTGTTGTTAATCCTCATCTGAGGATATTTTTCCATTGATTTTTAGAGAAAGTGGAAGGGAGGAGGAGAGAGAAACATCTCTTTTAACTGTATAATTACGTGGTTTTCATAATTTCATCATGAATTGCCTTACAGTACCCATATTACACATTCAAACAAGGCACAGATAGATGTATTTCACGTTATATACTAGACAAATCCCTATCTAGTATATAAGTAATATTTCATAAATTATATCTTGTATTAATAGCTTAAAAAGCTAATTTAAAAGACCGTTGAAGTATTTTTAATAAGTCAGGAATCTTTTATTAATACCCATAAATGCCTATGACTACTATCAAATATGGATTTGCATCTCAAAGATAGATTAGTACTTTAGACTTGGAACCCCTTGCCTCTCAAGCCCTGCTTCTATGTTCTTTCCTTTCTCAGCAGTGTCCCTATTTGGGCAGCAATTATCTGTTACCAGAATGCCTTGTTTGGGAATCTATTATTTTACAACAAAAGTATTTCATACATTTTAGTACAAAAGGAACCATAATGGCTCTTAAAAACTATATTACAATAATCATACAATTAAATGGACTGTATAGTATAAGAATATTAGAGAGCATCTGTCTTTTCCAATGGCAGGAGTGATAAAAATATTTCGAGGCCACTTGAAATGCCAGCAAAAGAACAGTAAATTCTTTCCATCCTTTCCATATACCAGTTCTAGCAGCCCTAAAATAAATTTCCTTAAAACTTAAATTCCAGGGAACCAAGATGGCGGCACAAGGTATATACTTGTGTGTGCTGCCTCCCACAACCACATTAAAACTACAACTAAAAGCCAAAAGGCCATCATCCAGAATGAGGGGAAAGGTAAGTGAAAGGCTACAACTAGAAGGAAAGAAAAAAGGGCACTGAAGACTGGGTAGAAGGTGCAGAAGTGCCAAAAACAGAGGCACATCGGTGTGTGGTTTTATTCAATCAGAAGGGAGATACAAGCTCCCGACTGCATTGAACTCGTTTTTGGGGAGACCCTGGGGATCCAGACTCCTACAGGGAGAAACTGGGCTGCCTGGCATTGGGTTGGAAAGCGAGGGTGGCTTTCTTGCAGAGCTGCTCACAGGGATCATTGTTACTGTGGGGGACTTGGGGACACTGAGAAGGCTGACTGGCAGCCATCGCTGTTTGCTTCGCCCTGGTGATTCTCTGAGACCATGCCCCACCCAATTTACAACTCCACCCAAGCTGTGTGCAGTGGCATAAAGGAATCACCTGTCTGCCTGAAGCCTAACCTAACAAACTGCAGCTGGGTCAGAGAGCTCCAGAAGTTCCAAACCCCAAACAAAGAGGAGAAATCTGTAGATCTTGCTGTAGCTCCTGCTGGGTAGACTCACACAGCAGCTGACTTTGCACCTCCTTGGAGATCCAGGATTCAGTGTACCCAGTGGTCAGATACCGGTTATCAACTTCTCAGATCCATAAGGGACACACTCAAGAGGCAGACTCAGTGAGCACCAAAGCTCCACTGGAAGCAAGTCCTGCCCCATAAGGGTATCTTCCTGCACAGCAGTTTTTCCACTATAGACACAGCGGGTTCTCACAGTCAATTGGCCTGGAGGTCATTTCTTCCCAGTAATACCAACAGCAATAAAGGCTTAACTACAAGAATGTGCACCCAGCCCACAAAAGGATACATCAAGAGTGTCCACCTCAGGTGATTAGGGAGGCTGAGCCACTGGGCCCAAGAGGACACCTAACACACAAAGCCCCTCTAGCAACACAGGGAAGCAGCCAAAATGCGGACACAAAGAAACTGGCCATAAATGAAAGAAAAGAAGGAAAGCAAACTACTGGATATTGAGTTCAAAACCACAGTTATAAGGCTACTCAAGAATCTTCTACGAGCCTCCAAGGAACTTAGTGAAACCTTCAAGGATCTTAATGAGAATACCAAAAAAAAAAAAAAAGGAAAAGGACCAGTCAGAAATTAAGCATACATTGACTGAAATAAAGAATAAGATACAGAGATCCAACAGCAGACTAGAGGATCACAAGAATCAAATCAAAGATTTGAAATACGAAGAAGCAAAGAACACCCATCCTGAAAAACAAAAAGAAAAAAAGAATCCAAAAATATGAAGACAGTGTAAGGAGCCTCTGGGACAACTTCAAGCGTACCAACATCCGAATTATAGGGGTGCCAGAAGAAGAGAGAGAGCAAAGTATCTGAAAGCCTATTAGAAGAAATAATGACAGAAAACTTCCCCTACCTGATGAAAGAAACAGACTTACAAGTCCAGGAAGCAAAGAGAATCCCAAATAAGAGGAATCCAAAGAGAACCACACCAAGACACATCATAATTAAAATGCCAAGGGCAAAAGACAAAGAGAGAATCATAAAAGCAGCAAGAGAAAAACAGTTACCTACCAGGGAATACCCATACAACTGTCAGCTGATTTCTCATCAGAAACCATGCAGGCCAGAAGGGAGTGGCAAGAAATATTCAAAGTGATGAAAAGCAAGAACCTACAACCAAGATTACTGTACCCAGCAAAGCTATCATGTAGAATTGATCATCAGATAAAGAGCTTCACAGACAAGAAAAAGTTAAAGGAGTTCATCACCATTCAACCAGTATTATATGAAATGCTGAAGGGCATTCTTTAAGAAAAGGAAGAAGAAAAAGGTAAAGATAAAAATTATAAACAACAAAGTAACAACAAATACACATCTATCAACAAGTGAATCTAAAAATTAAGTCAATAAAAAAGTCTGATGAACAGAATAAACTGGTGACTATAATAGAAGCAGGGGCATAGAAAGGGAATGGACTGACAATTCTCAGGGGGAAAGGGGCATGAAGGGTGCGGTAAGAGACTGGACAAAAATCTTACACCTATGGATGAGGACAGTGGTGAGGGGTAAAGCATGGGGTGGGGTGGAGGGGAGCTATGGGGGTAAAAAAAAAAGAGGAACATCTGTAATAATCTGAATAATAAAGATTTATTTTTAAAATAAAAAACTTAAATTCCATTAACTTCCACTTTCTGGTCAAAAAGAGTCCCATTCAGCAACTAGGTATTGAATCAGAGAACAAACATACGTATCTTTCCATGCTTCAGTTTCCCACACGTAAACCCCTTGCAATTCCCAAAAACAAATAACTACTCAATCTTCACAGTAATAACTTAGTATTAAAATTGCTGCTTATTAAAAAAACAAAATCTGTCCACACAACCACCTAGACCAAATAATATAGAGGCAAGGTAAGAACCTTTCACTGAATCCATCAGAAATGGCTCCCATAAAAGCAACAAATGTCAAAATAAATATACAGCATGAAACACTCCCTTTTTCTTATTTAAAAAGAACTTGAATTTTGATTTTTACTCAACTTTTAAAAAACACACAAAGCAAATCACATGTTAAAATGGATATTAAAGATTCAAATTTAAAACTAAATTATATTCCGATATAAACATGACAAATCTTACAATCTAAAAAAATAATCAATTATATATTGATTCTTTGATGTCAACAATCAGCAAATGGAAAAGACAAAAAGAATTAGAAAACGATACATCATTTTGATTCAAAAGTTATTTATAAAATTTTAGTTAAAGGGATTTTTGCCTTTACCTTCTGATGTTTTATTTTAGGCAAGAGTCTAAAGTAAGAAAAACGTAAATGCAAATCAAGCACTGCTTGGTTGTGCTAAAATAATTGTATGAAATATTTTGCCTTGCCCTATCCAAAAATCTTTAAATACTTACTCTGAGCCTGCAGCCATTTCCAAGTATGACGTTTCTGCTGTATCAACCCCCAATGGGATCACTATGCTCATGACGTTCGCCTCTGATAAATTCGATTACTATGGAGTCCTATGCATTGGTATCCAAAACACTGGGGCATGCCAGCCACAGTGCTCATTGCAAACATCTAAGTGCATCCACAAACCCTGTTTAAAAGAAAAGAGAAAAGTTAAGAATCCTCTTCCTAGTCCTAGCAACAGCCACATTTTAACAATTAACAGTAAATAAAACACATGAGGAAAGCATTCTTTATTAAAATATTGATATAAATTAGAATTTGCTAAGAGAGTCTCTTTCATTTATTTTTCTGGAATTAAGCTATGTGATTGTGATCAAATGAAAGTTTCTGCATCATAATCTTCCTTAGGAAATGAACTTAGAATGCCAAAAGAAGGATTTCTACTTATATTCCTTAGTGAAGAACCAACAAATATTGTTCATTTTAAAAGACAAAATTGAATTTCTTACAGCACTAGTATCCTTTAAAAACAAGTCTTCTTGTTTAGTGTGATCTAACAATAAACCAACAAATATTGAATATTCACTATGGACTAAGCAGCATCTAAGCTTTTACATGGGTGATCTATTTAAACCCCACAATGCTGAGATTCTAGTAGGAATCTCCACTTTACCACTAAGGGACACAACAGCAAAAAAAGTTAAATAACTTAACCAAGTTTGCTCAGATTAAGAAATAAAACCAGGATTCTAATCAATTCTACTCTTCATATATGTACATAAAGGAAAGCTACTTTATTTGTAATAAAATCAACTGTTTTACAGTGGTTAATATTTTCCATACTACAGAAATACATGTACATTGAGGGAACTAGGTTCTCCATGTCTTTTTTATAAATCACTAGTAGAGAAAACTAATGTTCTTGAAGTGTATCTTTTTAAACAAATTTACCATAGTAACAAAAATATATTCCGTTTCAGTATCAACCTTTTAAATCTAAACTCACTGTATAAGACCTGCTATATATATTGTTTATGGAATATCTATTCAAAATTTTTTCAGCAGTGACAACTCAGGAACAAAACAGTTAATCCTAAAAACAGAAAAAGATAAACAGTCAAAACTGTCCCTGTCGTGTTATACCTGAAATAATGAAAAGCAGTTTCTTCAAATAGTAATTCTTATGTTTATCTTTAATTTTTTACAAGTAAGCTTGAGAATACTCAGGGTTAATTCCTATTTAAAAGATGATGCAGTTTTGTGGGCTCATACCTTAGGGGGGGAAATACCAAAATAGGGAAATTAGGTGATAATGGTGGTTTCAATTCTCCAAGAAGGCTAGTCTTTACTTTTAAACTAGGGAAGAGCTAATAAATTACAAGTTATTATAACAAAAATCCTATATAATAAAAGGCTAATATGCAAATTGTCCCCTTGGGAGCTTGACCGCTTGCTATGATGTGCACTGACCACCAGGGGGTAGCACAGAACAAAGGAACCCTGGCCAGCAGCCGGGGGAAGGAAGGCCCTGATTGCAGCCAGGCCTAGGGACCCTACTGGTGCCAGAACTTCGTGCACTGGGCCTCTAGTATACAATAACAGGCAACTGTACCTAAAAGTTTAAAATGTAAGCACTGAATCTAAGCAACAGGTTCCTTGTTCATAAAATGGGGATTTATTACTGTTTCTGTGAAGAAAAGGAAATACTGAACGTAAAGCACTTCATTAAACACATTTAGCAATCAAGAAGTGGTAGCCACATAAGAAAGTTGCTCTTGATATCATCATACACAGAGAAAAACATGGATAGAAAAACTTTCCACTTCTCATTTAAAGAGAATCTTCTAATAATTTTTGAAAATAAAGTAATTATGGTTCTTTAGTTGCAATGTTTTTTATGATTTGCTCAATCAAATTAAAACTGTCCCTTTAGGCCTAGCTAGTATGATCAGTGGATAGAGTGTTGGCCTTCGGACTGAAGGGTCCCAGGTTTGATTCCAGTCAAGGGCACATGCCCAGGTTACAGACTCGATCCCCAGTGTGGGGTGTGCAGGAGGCAGCCAATCAATGATTTTCTCTCATATTGATGTTTCTTTCCTTCTCTCTCTCTCTCTCTCTCTCTCTCTCTCTCTCTCTCCTTCCCTCCCTCTTTCTCTCTGAAATCAATAAAAAAATCTATTTTAAAATAAATTGTCCTTTAAAAACAATTAAATATGAGCAATATACAAAACTGTAAGTTTGTTCTATTCAACTGTCATTCTATATATCTTTAAAAGGTTGGAAACTTGGACCTAATAACAGATAACAATTACAATTAAAAAAAATATTTTTTCTTCCTCTTGGTAGCAACTAGTTAGTAAATGTTTTCTGTTACTTATCTTTATGTTAAATTAATAGGAAATCTTATCTTTTAGGTAGATGCTTTAAATATCTAGTTGCTTTTTTTAAAACCAGAGGTATACCTGGCTGGTGTGGCTCTATGGTTGAGCATCAATCCATGAACCAAGAGGTCACCAGTTTGATTCCTGGTCAGGACACATACTCGGGTTGGGGGCTCAATTCCCAATTGATGTTTCTCTCTCATCAATGTTTCTATGCCTCTCCCTTTCTCTCTCTCTAAATAAAATCAATAAAAACATTAAAGCCAGACAAAAAATGGGAAGCAGAAAGCTAATCATTGTGTATTCTTTTAGGTAACTTAATATTTTCAACTTCTTTTGAATATTTTTTTAGTATGTATTTAGTAGCACATCCTATTTTATATAAATATACAATCCTCAAACACTACATTTAAGCTGTCTTTAAACATCAGTAAGAGAGTGTCATAAGCCTATTTCAGACAATAGTTTATATTTGTGTGAGTACTCCCTGTCTCTCAAGCCCTTGTGCAGTTTTTGGAACATAAAAGCTATTCTACAAAATATTGGTGAATGAATTAGAGCATCTGGGGTAAAATTGCAGCTCTGGCCTCATTAATCAAATGAGCTGCCAATCTATACAATTAAGTGCTACAAAAACAATTATATGACACCTTCTCCAGAAAAGCATCTCTCTAAAAACACAGAAGCTCATCCCCAGGACAAAGACACATCACCACATCTGAAACAGAATCACAGACTTCGAGTCTGATTCAATAGAGAAGAACTCAGTAATTTGCTCACAAGAGGTCAGAAGAAAAGAGGTCATATCTATTGAAACCCTAAGTTGGCAAACAACTTCATTATGTCAAAAACTCTATACCCAGGAAACTTACAGTTTAAAAATCCAGTTGATACTTAATAAAATCATAACTTCATTAGAGTCAAATAATTATGCCTTAAAAAAGTAAAGAAAGAGAAAACCAATGTAGTAAGCAGAAAAGATGTGAGCTTTTAACACAGTATGTGTAACTAGAGGAACAACAATTCAATACAATCCAAACAATAAGCACAAAACTTTCACATCTTTATATGTGAATCAAAAGAACTGGTTATCCAACTGGCAAGTAAAATATATACAAAATACACTGAGAATAAATGACAACCTTTACAAAAATAATATAAAAGGAAATACCATGAGATGTCTGGTAAATCTGAGGTCCAAGAAAGAATAAATGTCTTCACAAAACCTGCTATCCAGAATAGACCTAGAAACCAAGTGAACATAGGAATATTGAGCTGTTTTTAAATGGCATAAAATTTTAGGTACTTTTGTCAAACATGGCACCTAAAACCGAAGGGACTCACACAAATATAGCAGCTAATTCTTAAGGAAATAAATTTATTCTTTACTTTTTTATACATATAAATGTAAACACAAGGCAACAATTAAAGCGGAAAACAAGCCAAACTAAAAGCAAATTGGGAAAAAACAATATTAAAAACAAATTTAGCAAAACAATGGCAACAATACCAAAACAAACAAAACCCTAAAGTAGGAAAAACAAGATAAAAGGTAAGGAAAAGCCATTAAATTAGAAATCACTTTTATAAAAAAAAACTGGATAACTAAAGCTGCATTTAAGACTAGGTTAAAAAGTTCAGAAAACAAAAAGTACTACTGAAAAGATGAATATGATACTCAAAGGCAGACAGGATGAAAACACGAGAAAATTTTTCCTCCATTAAATAAAAGTGCCCACTCTAAAATAATCTCTTTGAGGAAAGGGTCATTTATTATTACCTTTCTGCTTTTATAAGCACCTTAACACAATGTTTATATTTTCAACATGTATCACTAAGAGAATAAAGAGATGAATTTTGGGCTGAAATTACTAATAAAAATTAATTAAAGAAATTGTAAGGGACTACAAACCAGAGATTTCATTATAAATTAGAGGCCCAGCGCACAAAATTCATGCACAGGCAGGATCCCTAGGCCTGGCTGGCAATCAGAGCCAATTTGTGGGGCAACCAGTGAGGTGATTAGGGGGCCCCCACCCTGGCTGGTCTGGCGCTGCCCACTCACCAGCCCGGCTGCCCCACCTCCACCCCCCAACCGCTGCCAGTTGTCTCCCACTGCGGGGCGACCAGCAGGGCAATCAGGGGGCCCCCACTGGCAACCACCTTGGCTGGCCTGGGACCTGCAGACTGGTAGCAGATCCTGTGTTGAGCATCTGCCCCCTGGTGGTCAGTGTGCACCATAGCAACAAGTCATTCCATCGTTCAGTTGATTTGCATATTAGGCTTTTATTATATAGGAGGATTAGAAATTACATTGCCCCATATTCATTTAAGATTTTTTATTTCTAGCAGTTGATTAAGGTATCCTAATAAAAGAATAATATGCAAATTAACTGTCACTTCGTGACAAAGATAGCAGCGCCCTCAGCCAATAAGGAGGGAACATGCAAACTGATGCAACAAAGATGACAACACCAGCTGCCATGGAGCAGGCAGGAGGGTTGGCTTCCTTGGTCGCCCCAGCCATGGTGGTGGGGCCAAGGCGGAGGCAGTTAGGGGCAATCAGGCAAGCAGGGGAGGGCAGTTCAGGGTCATCAGGACGGCAGGGGAGAGAAGTTGGTGGTGACCGGCCTGCAGAGGAGGGCTGTTAGGGGCAACCAGGACGGCATGTGAGGGAAATTGGGGGCAACTGGGCTGGCAGGGGAGGACAGTTGGGGGCAATCGGGCTGGCAGGGTAGCAGCTAGGCTGGCAGGCAGAAGTGGTTAGGGCAATCAGGCAGACAGGCAGCCAGGCAGGCAAGTGAGCGGTTGGGAGCTAGCAGTCCTGGATTGTGAGAGGGATCTCAGATTAGAGAGGGTGCAGGCCGGGCTGAGGGACAGCCCTCCCCTCCCATGCACAAATTTCGTGCACTGGGCCACTAGTAATAAAAGTAATACTGACTGATCAAGACCTGTTACCAAGTTACTACTATGAAACTATGGGCAAGTCATTTCACTATTCTAGGCTTCAACCCAAATGGAGGTAGGTCAGGTTGATAATCTTACAGTTTAAATCTTAGTCCAAGTACATTAACAGATTATTCCTGATCATCAAAACAACAGAATAAATATCAGATTCTAAAAGGATTTTTAAAAAATTGACAACAGAATCAATTATGTATTTCTCCAACTAGGTAGGTATTAGTATCAGACAGTGCTCCATGAGCACTTACCTGATTGATACTCAAACCTCCCCAACTGAGGTTATAACTGTTTTAACAAATACTGATTGCTTAAAATGCTTAATCCTTACAAAGAAGCTTAATCCTTACAAAGAGTATGTATATTTATTATCCCCATTTTATAGATAAGGCAGAGAAGTTAAACCTGTCCAAAGTCCCATAGCTAATAAATAGTAGAATCAGGATTTACTCCCTAGCTGTCTGATTTCAGAGCCTACATATTAGTTTGTCTGAAATTAAAATTTGCCAGATAATTAGTCAAATAAATAACCTAGAATTTACACTTCAGGGGGGAAAACTGACAACTGTCTCTCTCAAAAAGAGGAGAAATTAAATAAATATGTAAGAGTCTCACTCCAGAACATCTGGCACTGAGAGAACATTATCAAAACCCACCTTGTTCCTTTCCTAAACCTGGTCTACTTATAAACATGAATCCATTCCACAACAATGCATTTAAAACACTACCAAAATAGAGATGCATGGTTTTAAAGTCTAAAATTTGTGCTTAAAATATTTCAGGGATGGTGCAAAGCACATAATAAAAGGATAGAGATACCCAAATTCCCCAATCTTTTCACAGATACCTCACTAGTGAATTGAAAGCAACCCATATATAAAGGGAACCACGCTCCAAATTTGAGAGTACCAATGCATGCGTAAGTATATTCAATTCCTTATAAAGAGAACTATTTGTTAAGCAAAGACTACCTATCTATCTAGTTACATTTTAACTTGGAAAAAAATTTAACTTGGATCTACCTTAAATAACCATTTGGTTCCTGGAAACAAAGAAATTCACCAATTCAACTTACACTAATATTTTCATAGCAAATAAAATCTCTAGAAAAATCTGTCTTCTTTTAGGTAGGGTTAATGTTGGTGGACCTACTTGAAAAATGGAAACCTATATATACAATTAAATATTCAAAAAGCACATGTTCATGCACTTAAAGTGAGTTTCACAGTGTCTCTATCATGTTTAGTACAATTCCACTCAACTGTACCATAATGATGAAGAATATTGATGGTGCCTGTATGGGGAGGAAGCATGTGGGAACTCTGTATTTCCATTCAATTCTGAGGTGAACCTAAAATTGCTCTAAAAAACAAAGTCCATTAATTTAAAAAATACATGTATGAATATAATATAGTGATCTATTTGTTTGGCATTATTTAAGGGGGATACCATTCTTTTTCTTTAATCCTCACCTGAGGATATTTTTCCATTGATTTTTTGGAGAGAGTGGGAGACAGAAGCAAAGACAGAGAGAAATACACTGACCAGAGCCCGAGCGGTATTGGCCAGAATCGAACCTGGGACCCTTCTGTCTGCAGGCCAACGCTCTATCCACTGAGCTAGGGTGGTACCATTCTTCCTACGAGATTTTTGGGGACAGTATTCTAAACATGCAACTAGCTAAAGTACTTCTATACTCCATCATCACTCCATGACCCCCTTTAAATTAAAGTATTTAGTTTCAATACTGTCCAGTTTTTTAATGCACCACTGCTATTTTTTTAAACATATTTTTATTGAGTTCAGAGAAGAAGGGAGAGGGAGAGAGAGATAGAAAGAAACATCAATGATGAGAGAGAACCACTGATCAACTGTCTCCTGCACACCACACATTGGAGATCAAGCCTGCAACCCAGGTACATGCCCTGACCGGGGATTTGAATGGTGACCTCTTGGTTCATAGGTCCATAGGTTGGTTGCTCAACCACTGAGCAATGCTGGACCAGGCCCATTGCTATTATTTTTTATTAGTATCTGTCATGTCCCAAAGCACAAACCTCTGGTGTAAAATCTAATAAAATGTGGCCTTTTATAAAGGGGCAATTCAGTGGTTGAAATCTGATTAGGTCAGAGTCTATAGGTATAAATGCACAATATCTTTTTCCTACACACATAAAACTGTTCTTAGAGTTTTAGTCTTTGTTCATACCAGAAAATAAAACTAACAAAAATGATTTCATTTTAAACAGTTACCCATTCCCTTTTTTCACTTGCCATATGGCCCACAACTATATATCTTAGAATGCATTGCTCGATATACAAATGCAGAAAAAGAATTTTTAAACTTATAATAATTACATAAAATTTACTTTTCTATAAAAATATTGTTAGCACTGTAAAGCATAGTACCACATATTTCAATGGGTTTTAAAATTTCAGGTAAAAAAATACTATTATTGCCCTGTCTGGTTTGGCACAGTGGACAAAGCATCAGCTTGTGGACTAGAGGGTCCTGAGTCCAATTCTGGTCAACAGCACATGCCTGATTGTGGGTTTGATCCCCAGTAGGGGGAGTGCAGGAGGAAGCCAATCAATGATTCTCTCATCACTGATATTTCTCTTCCTTCCTCTCTGAAATCAATAAAAACATATTTTTTTTAAAGAATACTGTTATCTAAATGAGTAACTTTTTTAAAAAATATATTTTATTGATTTTTTACAGAGAGGAAGGGAGAGGAATAGAGAGTTAGAAACATCGATGAGAGAGAAACATCGATCAGCTGCCTCCTGCATACCCCCCACTGGAGATGTGCCCACAACCAAGGTACATGCCCTTGACCGGAATCGAACCCGGGACCCTTCAGTTTGCAGGCCGACGCTCTATCCATTGAGCCAAACCGGTTCTGGCAACATGAGTAACTTTTAAATTGTGCTCTCAGCAGTCCTGGGAGAGTTGGGGATTGAGATAGTAAGAGAAAACAGAGAAGTTAACAAAAGAAAATGAGACACATGTTTTTTTTTTAATATATTTTCATTGATTTCAGAGAGAGAGGGAGAGGGAGAGAAAGACAGAAACATCAATGATGAGAGAGAATCGCTGATCAGCTGCCTCCTGCACACCCCCTGTGGGGATCCAACCAGCAACCTGGGCAGGTGCCCTTGACTGGACCCAGGACCTGTCAGTCCACAGGCTGACACTCTATCACTGAGCCAAACCAGCCAAGGCGACAACATGTTCTAAAAGAAAAATTCTGAAGTTGCATATTCTATGTGGTAACTACCAAATAAGAAAATAACATTAAATGGAACACTACTTAGCAACATAAAAGAAACAAACTATTGATAGATGTAACACCTTGGATAAATCTCAAAGAAATTATGCTGAGTAGGAAAAAACAACAACAACATACACAGACAAAAAAAACCCATTCCCCAAAGTTCATATACTGTATTAATTCCATTTATATAACATTCTTGAATGACAAATTATAAAAAAGGAGAACAGACTAGTGTAGTTATAAAGGGTAACACCAGGGATTCTTGTAGTGATGAAAATAATCTGTATGTTAATTATGGATACAGGAACCTACAGGTGATACACACACACACACACAAAAGTTAAAATGAGGACACCTGAACAAAATGTGTGGATTCTATCGATTTCAATATTTTGGTCATGAGAGCAAAATAAAAACACAGGCATGAATACATGGTACAGTATGACAGTTATCAGAGGCAAGGGGAGTTGGAAAGCTAGAAGAAAAAAGGCAGAGATTAAGGAAAAAAAACAAACACAACACAGACTTATATTCCCTCTAGTAATAGCCAGAGGAAAAGGGGTTGCAGGTAGGTGGAGGTGAGCAAAGGGAGGATAAATGGGGACAAAAAGAAACTTTGCTTTGGGAGATAGGCTCATGATGCAGTGTGTAGATGATGTTTTATTGAGTTGTATCCTTGAAACCTATATGGTTTTGTGAAGCAATGTCACCCCAATAAATTCAATAAAAAATAAAAAACAAAATATCTGGGTACAGAAAAAAATAATTCTAGTCACAAAACTGTTTTACCGTTTTACAAGATGCTATCATCATTGAGGAAAACTGGTTTAAGGATACATAGAATTTCTCTGTATTTCTTACAACTGCATGTGGTGAATCTACAATTACCTCAAAAAAACACAATTAATTTTATTAATTTTATAAACTGCATTAAAATGGTGACCTTCAAACTTTGAGTATTGACAGAAATTTTCCTACAGATCAAACTGTACACAGAAATCTAAGCATCTATTTTGTTCTAGAATGAAAAAAATTGTTTTAATCTCCTATAGTTTTCTCAATGACTGCTAGTGTCAACTTGATGTGTTGTGTTAAAAAGGCCATAACCAGGTATAATGAGAGAAGGCCACAAGTAATGTCTGCTAATGGGCACAGTAGGCATTTGTTCCTTATATTTGCTATGACATATTTTTCTATCTGTGATTAAACAGAGTTGTAAGGGTATGTTCCTGCTTGCGTATCAGTACACCATTCACATACCAGTTAAGTTGTATGAAAACCCTAAGGCTTTCTGGAGAATAGTTTGAAACATTACAGGCTAAAAGAAAATAATTACTTACTCAACATGTGACATAAATTAATTTCATTTGTAAATTTTATTTGTCCAAAGGAAGAAAACAACTCTTCCAAAAAGTAGTGTTAAAGTCCGTTGTAATTAAAAATCAAACATAACAACAAAGCTCCTGCATTTCTTTTAATCACACATATAGATGCATAAATTATATTTTTATTGATTTTTTTAGAGAGAGAAACATCGATAGTAAACATCAATCAGCTTCCTCCTGCATGCCCCCTACTGGGGATGGAGCCCACAGCACATAACCCAAGCACAAAGACCGGGAAATGAACTGGTGGGACCAACGCTCAATCCACTGAGCCCCACCAGGCAGGCAAGGCGTATATATTTTATATACTAGTAGATTATTAAGTTGGTTCATTCTTGTTTATTTTTTGTTCGTCCTCACCCGAGGATATTTTTTTCCTATTGATTTTTAGAGAGCGTGGGAGGGAGGGGGAGAGACAGAACAAGAAATGTCAATTGGTTGCCTACTACAAGCACTAACTGAGCTTCAATCCTCAGGCCAATACTCTACCCACTGAACCAAACCAGCTAGGGCTTGCTTTATTTATTTATTCTTTTAGCATTCAAATAAGTATTCCATTAGATAAGGCATCCTTTTTTAGTAAAGCAAAGTTGGCAACAATTTATTCTCTAATTCTTTATTCTAATCTCAAATAAAATAATGCATTCACTGTCCAGAATTAAATAAAGATTTCTTCAATCACTATTTATTTTTTTTTTAGAGAGAGGAAAGGAGAGGGATAGAGAGTAATATTGATGAGAGACAAACATACACCCCCTACTGGGGATCAGCCTGCAACCCACACAATGTCTTGGTTCATGAGTTGATGCTCAACCACTAAGCAACACCAGCCAGGTATATCACTATTTTGAATCATCTAAACTAATAAAAGCGAAATATTAAAATTAACCGTTTCTCCGAGACAGGGTAAGCCACGCCCACCAGCCAATCAGAGCGGCTGTATGCAAATTAGCCCAGCCAACATGGCAGCCGCCACTCACGGGCCTGAGTAAACAGCCCTTTCCATTGCGGCAGCAGCAAAAGTGAAGCTGCGCCCCTCAGCTCAGCTCCGATTAAACTGCCTCTAGCGAAACACAGCTTTTTGAAACATTGTAACAATCATAGAATCCTCCAGAGCTGAAGGAAAGAGCAGCTCCGGCCTAACCAGTAAAAGTAACAATTCTTTCATTATAGACGCTGCGAGGTGAGGCAGGGGAGGCTTCGTTAGTAGTTAGAAGGCCGCCTTAAAGGAACAGTGTATCAATTACCCCAGGCCTTCAAGGAACAGTATCAATTATAGGAGAAAAAACTCCAGACCTGTG
>PVJC01000971.1:0-104486 GCA_004026665.1 Murina feae | reverse complement strand
GCTCTGATTGGCTGGTGGTAACGGTCACATTTGCATGTTTCGCTTTTATTATAGAAGATTTTATTGTAGTGAACATGAAAACATATAAAAGGGTTTTTGTAGGTTTAATTCTGCCCTCAACCTTTATAACCTTATTTTAGCATCAGCATAAGATCATAGGTTTTCTACTTCAAATTATTTTGCTGTAAGAATTCTAGGAAAAACTAAACAGTGCAATTGAAGTGGAAGAAAATGCTTACATAAAACAGATGTATTTTCCAATTCAGAGCTTCCTTATATTAAAGTCCCTGTTTAATTAATTCACACAATATTATCTGGTTGACTTATTCTCTCTCTCTCTAAGCACCTCTGGGAATATCTGAAATATAGTACAGATGCTCTTACAGAGAATTACATTACTAAGTGTTATTACCATAAATCAACATTCAACATCAATTAAGTGGTTGGAGCTTGGAGGTGACACTCCTCGTTTTTTTCACTCACCTCCAAATTCCTGTCTGTGTTAATGGCTTTGTGCCCTAGGAGATTTCCTATAGAGTGTGCTTCCTTCCCAGATGTGGATCTCTTGAGGAGCTCAACTTCCTGCTCTCAGAATCCATAGGCTCTCCACTGCCTTGAACTGGGTGGCCTTTTTGGGTGACCTTCTTCCAACAAGTCCACGGACTTCCCTTCTTAAACTTTTCCCTGGCATATGGCCATTTATGGAAGATTAAGGAAGGGAGGAGAAGGCATTTCAAGTGGAGAAGGGGCTATATATGAAGACAAAAGGCAGAGCAAAAATCTAGAATACTATGCAGAAAAAAAGATATCTATAGCATTTCCATAGAAATGGAAGGGTGAATGCTGCCTGCACGGTGGGCAGAGGTCACCCACAGAAGGCCTCAAATAGATGCTGGTGTGAACAGCCTTCATTTGATAGGTTAGTAGAGGCCCAGTGCACAAAATTCATACACTTGGGGCAGGGAGGTGTCCCTCAGCTCGGCTTGCACCCTCTCACAGTTTGGGAGCCCTCAGGGGATGTCCAACTGCCTCGGAGGTAGGACAGGCTCTTCCCACTGCCACTGGGCTCACCTGTGGAAGCACACTGACAACCAGGGGGCAGCTCCTGCATTGAGTATCTGCCCTCTGGTGGTTAGTGCACATCACAGCAACTGGTCATTCTGCTGTTTGGTCGATTTGTATATTAGCCTTTTATTTTATAGGATGAGGCACAAATGCAGGATTCACCAAGACTTGGGTCTGGTTTGGCTTGAGAAAGATCAGCTCTGTAGCAGAGTGGAAAACCCCACATAAACAGCTACTAGCTTTTACTGTGGGATTTCTATTTTTTGTGGTTGTTGTTCTTTCTGTTCTAATCATCGGATATGTCACAAATCATGTTTGGGAAAATATGTGAAAAATTATGATAGTATTTATTTGGTGATTTCAATGTATCAAGTGCTTTAATTACAGTTTCTCAATTAATCCTCATAATAGCCCAGTGAGGTAGATATTCTTTATTACCATCCCCATTTTACAGATCAGGAAAATGAGACACAGGAATCAAAAAACTTATCAAAGATCTCACAGAAGTTGAAGAGCTATGTCAATGCTTTCTAAAAAGAGAGCAAGTAACCACTATGTGTTAGTGCTTTTCATTGAAATTTGCAGTGTGGCCTGCAGCTCTTAATTGCCATGTTCCTGTATGAGGTTTTGGGCATTATTAAAGAGCTGCAGACTGCATGTGAATGAGCCTCATGAGATTCGGGGCTTTGCTCTAAAGGTTGCTGATATGCAATATAGGAAATAGAAAATGTATTTACTTGGTATTCAGTGAACTCTCCCAGGGGATATCATTTTTGTCTGTAATATAAATGAACACCTATTAATGGTCCAAATTAAACTCATTTAATTTATGATCTATTGATAAGATTGTTTCACAAAAACATATCCACTGAGTTTTTTCATGTGAATCTTTCCATGTGAATCACTCAGTACGCACACATCTTTATCTGAATGCTAGATATTGGAGATGTTGCAATAATTCTTTCATATTTCAGATGTCACAGGTGATAAATACAACTAACTGATATAGCTTAATAATCAGAAACAATATGAAAGAAGAAGTTGAACAGGTATTAACTGTATGTCTAATAATTGTTAGGCACTATCTGTATACTAGTATCATCTTACTGATTCTCAAAACAAAACTTGGAATAGGTATAATTATTGCAATTTTATAGGTAAGGAAATGGATTTTTCCCATGAATAAGTAGTAACATTGGTACATATGAATCAAAAACTCTGCTCCATCTACTGCAATGTATTTACTGTGTGAGGCTCACTCTGCACATTAAAAGTGTGCAGACAGCTGTGGATATATAAACAGAAAAAAGAAAAATTAAAGACAACAAAATTTAAGTGATGCCCTGAGCCTATTGACCCAACAGGCAGCATTCTAATGATTTGGCCAAAAATCTCCCCAAAATATACAGCTTTGAGTTTCTTCTGTGTACAATAGAACGATTAGGTTAGAAGTAAATGAATTGCCAACTGGATGATTTCCTCATTTGTTACTACATGACCCACTTTCTCCAAGCTAAACACCTCCATGAGACACAACAGATAGATGATGGGCAAAGAGGGAAGATTCCATTTTAAAGGAACAGTTATCATCTAAGAATATCATCTAAGAATAGTGAGAGACTTTATGAATATCTGATCTTCTTTGAAAATATTGTTGCCTTTTTTCTTCTTGATGGTGCCCACTCAGACATAACTATCATCTTATACATTTGATTTATATGCAGGTGTACTCCAGCCCAAATTACAAAGAACACAATTGAATTTCCCACAAAAAAAATAGTTATAATTATTCCCTTGGCAGTGCCTCTGTTCCCTAAGATCTGTTACCTGCATGCATAGCCACACCCAGCTCCTAACTGCATAGTGTATTAACACCAGTCAATGGGGCCTGGAATTATTCTGGCCCCAATTATTTAACTGGGACCTTGAGAGAGTTGGTTGCTCCCACTCTGAGAGTCCAAAAACCACCCTGCAGAGCTATAATTACTGTCAGGGATCCTTTTCTGAAGGACATCTTGGGTATTGACTGAAATGAACTTATAAGCATATATGCATAACCCATGGACAGATAATAGTGTGGGGAAGGCCTGAGGAGGGGTCTGGAGTGAGATGGAGGGGGCAATTGGGAAGGAAGGAAGAAGGGGACATCAGTAATACTTTGAACAATAAACATACATTTTATAAAATCAGAATGGAGTTTACCATGTTCTTTGGGCCCTGAATAAAGGAAGCCCTTGGCCCTCCTGTATAGGGGCAGGCCTTAGTCACACCCAGCACCTGATCCCTATTCTTCCTATAGAACCTGCGTCTGTGATCCAACATGTCTCATTCATGCAAAATACACATTCATTTCAGTGTATCTCCTCCCATTCAATCCTTAGTGTTTCGTGTTCTCCTTATTTTAACTCTGGTTACGACTGTTCCATTTTTCATCTCCACTCCATCTTACAAAGAACTGTCAAATTGGTCTTCCCAGAATTACACTTTGTTTATACTTCCCCTCTTAAAAAAGACTTCACAGATTTCTTTTATTTGACATAAACTGAAAGATATTAAGCTTGACACAGAATGCCCCTCATAACATGGTTCTTCTGGTCTTTTCAGACATACTTCCTCTATCTGTCCTCACTCCTACCATACATGCTTATTTAACTTGACTTGTCTTTATTCAGTGATCACTCACCTTGAGTCAAGGTCCCTAACACTTCTCCATAACTGAAGGAACCACCTCTTCCTTCTCCATCTGCTTCTACTCGCGTGTTTCAAAACCTTTTTCTTCATGACCTTTCCTCTTTTAGAGAATATTGCAGTTGCCCAAGCTAGTTTTCCTCAATGGTTAGAGTGTTGGCCCTAAGACTGAAGGGTCTCGGGTTTGATCCCAGTCAAGGGAAGGCACCTTGGTTGCAGGCTAGATTCCAGCAGGGACACATGCAGGAGGCAAATGATTGATGTGTTTCTCTCACATAGATGTTTCTCTCTCTGTGTCTCTCCCCATCCCTTCCATTCTCTAAAAATCAATGAAAAAAATAACCTTGAGTGAGGATTAACTAATAATAATTAATAATAATAATCTTGCAGTTAAAAGAAAACCTTGAAATCATTGAATCCAAGAATTTGCTTCATGGACAAAATATTCCCTATTAATAGTTATCTAATTTATGTCTGTGACAGAAAAATTGATACGTAGGCTAAGGTACAGATGTGTCTTATCTCTATATTTCCAGCATCTGATAAATTTTAAAAACATTGCCCATGCTTGAAACACGTTTGCTAAATGAATGAGTAAATGGATGAATGGATGCTTGTTTTTCTCTTAGGGGTAAGGTCAGCAATTTTTTTCTAGAAATGATCATATAGTAAATGTATGTGTGGGCTTTATGGTCTCTGTCACAACTACTCAACTCTGCTATTGTAGCAGGAAAGCAGACATAAACAATAAATAAAGAAAGAACATAAGAAGTATAACTAGATTTGGCAGCCTGTAGTTTGTCAGCTCTTGTCTTAAAGCAAAACAAGCCATTTTGAGACATTTTTTAAAGATTCTTCTTCATGTTGCTTCAGATCTCTCTAGCTAAAATTGTATTATATTTATGCAGTTATTCTAAAACAATCTGCATATTTCCTCTGATCATTGTTAATTCCTTCAGCCATTCCTTATATTAACTTAGCCTTTCTCCTAAACTGTGTTCCATTTGTTTATGGATCTCATAAAATCTAATATCCAAAACAAAAAGCAATGGTCCATATTGACATGGCAACTGTGAAGTAAAACAGGTTCATTTCCTACTCTCCTGAATATACTACAGATGTAATAATAAAGCCTAAGGTAGCATTGATGTGTCGGGGGGAGACACATCATGTTTCCTGTTGATTTATAAGTTTTACTTCAGTTCTATACTCTTGTCTAAACTGTTGTATATTAAGTTGTGTTTTGGGACTAAAAGGATGGGGGCCAATTGCAGAATCTCATATTTTTCACTATATTGCTATCTTATTTTATTTTAAAAAATTTTATCAAAGACTGGTTTAAAAGTAATAGAGTGCCTCATCCAATACATCATTACCTTTAGTTCATCACTCGTTTATTTGTTTTATTTAATCTGTCCATGCATACACTCATTCACTCATTCTAACTTATTTATTGACTGCTTACTAAGTGCCCATTACCATGCCTGGCACTGGACCCAATCATGAAAAAAAGGGATGTACCTCTCTTGCATGGAGCTTATAGCCTGCCTTGACGCCAGGCCAAACAATAAATGAATCATGGGATTCCTAAACAATCAACACAAATTTTACATTTCTTAGTAACCCAGATAATTTTCAGGATGTTCCTCACTTGTCCAAAGATAATCTTATTGTGACTCACTGTTCTCTATGTTCCCTGATTTGGTTCTCTCATATTTATGATTCCATTTCTTCTCCTTTATATTTCTACTAAGGGCCCAGTGCACAAAAATTTGTGCATTCAAGGAGGTCTTTCAGCCCGGCCTTCCCCTCTTGCAGTCTGGGACACCTCAGGGGATGTCTACCTACTGTTGTGCCTGGTCAGCCTGGGTGAGGGGCTGATGGCTGCTTGCAGTCTGGCCAAGCCCCCCAGTGGAGACCCACACCCCATGGGTGTGTGGCCAGCCTGGGTGAGGGGTTGAGGGCCGTTTTCAGGCTGCCCACATCCCCTTCAGGGTTAGGGTCCCTACTGGGGTGCCTGGCCAGCCTAGGTGAGGGGCTGAGGGCTGTTTGCAGGCTGGCCACAGCTCCCATTGACCCAAGGTCCCAGGGAGGCTAGCTGGAGGTAGGTTTCTGGGGTTTATTTATCTTCTATAATTGAAACTTTGTTGCCTTGAGTGGAGGCTGCAGCTGGCCTAGGCTGGCAGTTTCCTTCATCTCCTGTTTGCTCTAGCTCCGTGGCTGCCGGCTGCCATCTTAGCTGGGTTAATTTGCATACTATCATTCTGATTGGCTGGCAGGTGTGGCTTGGATGGTGGACATGGCTTAGGTGTAGCAGAGTGAGAGTTAATTTGCATATTACTCTTTTATTAGATTAGATTAGATTTAAGTCCTTCTGGTTCCCTTCTGGTTCCCTTTGGGAACATTGGCTTGGATTAAGCCTATCACCTGTCCTTGATTTGGACTACCTCAACTTGTACACCCTTCCTGTCCTAACTTGCCTCTCGAGGTTTAACTTGTAACTCAAGTCAAGGGAAAATTCTAACCAGAAACAGATAACCAGTTGGAGCCACAGAGTAGACTAAGTCTGGCCTTCTGCTTTATTATCCAGTGCTTTTTTATCCACACCATTCTGCCTCCCCAAAGTGGAAGATGAGCATGATTTTAAATTAGTTAATATAGGCTACTCTAGCAGACCTAACAATATAGGATTTCACCAAACAAACAGAACAAACAATCAAACAGAACTCAACTCTCTTGCAAGTATCACCTCAGTAGTCCTCATAAAGAAATGGTGACCAGATTTTAACACCGGTAAAGCAGGACACCATTGACTGCTTGGCCGCCGAAAACCATATATTCCCTTCCCGTTCTCCTGCTGTTCCCTAGCTTGTCGTGCATTCTTTCAAAAAATCAGGACTTTTTTAAAATGCTGCAGGACATGGGACAAATTGTTAAAAATCGGGACTGTCCCACCAAAAGCAGGACGTCTGGTCACCTTATCATAAAGTGCCTTTACATCTCCAAACCATTACTCTGGCTCTATGCTGACACCAGTTTATTCAGAATTTACCCTGCAAATTATTGCCCAATCCCTCTGTTATTTAATTTTAAAATATTGTTTAAAAGTACATCAAAGTGAAATTTTTACAACATCACTCTGGCAAGATCTATCCTGAAGATAACTTTGTGTCACAAAGTTAATCTCATGTCTGTATATGTTAGTCTTTATCTTTGTGTTGGTCTGCTTTTTGAGCTGTACCATTGAAACGTTAAATGCAGTATGCCAGTAATCTACTGTACCGACAGTCAGTTAGCTATACCAGTTCTGAGTGTCATGTGCAAAAATTAACTCTCTTTCCTGAATCTGAAAATATTACTGACTAGAAACCCGGGAGCCATTTGCTGATGCCAAAAGTACTGGTGTCATAAGTCCAAGCTCCTTGTGAGTAGGTCATGGATACCTTTGTAGCTTTCACAACTCCAGTTATAATATACGAATGAACTGATGTAGACCTGTGTTGCATCCTTTCTGAAGTTTGCAGGTTTACATGTAAACTCTACTGAGGAAAAATAAATGAGCCCAGGATAAGTTTAGGAAGCCCGATCTCCCCGGAGGTGAACAATGTTCTCATGAAGGTGTCCCTGGTGGTCTGGAAGAGTCTGTACCTGAAAGCTTACTGAGCAGATTACACTGTGAAAGTGGGAACTCCTGTCCATTAGCTTTGTGCTTCCTTTGAAGTGTTTCTCATGCTTTTTGTTTGCTTTATTGACCCACCTCTCTACATGGGACATACAGTGCAGCTTCTATGGGCAGGTCCCGTCCTAGTTTCCACCAGTTAGAATCTTTTATATCCATCTGATATTTAAGAATTTCTCAAAAACCCTCTCTCCCCTAACGGTTTAAATAAACCTTTGACAAGTAAAAGATAAAACTAAAGCTAGTAAGCTCTTTCTCTATGTGTAGCAACCATTTTTTGCCTCAGTGTGTTCAGGTTAGATATGTTTCTTGGAACTTTTTTATCTCAGTTTTCTGCCAGAGGAATTTTACCTAACACCTTGTGTTTATTTATCATGTGAAGTCCTTAATTCAGCATAGTGGTGGGATAACATCACTAAACCAGGGATGCTACATATGTTTAAATAGAAAAGTGTGATGATGTGATCCAGAGTTAAGAGCTGGTGAATGAAACAAAGAAATCGGGGATGTAGAGTTTCTTCAGGAACAGAATGAAGAGGTACAATGTTTTCCAGACAAGAGTCTAGAGATAGGCGGTTACCACTTAGCTGCTCTGTGCACTGGTTGTGGAATCCTAACAGCATTCTCTCAAAATTGCATGGAATTAGGTAACTTCTATGTTCTTACTCTAAAGACTGCCTAAAGAAATATTTTGCTGGGCTGTAAATTGTTCTGACTGCATTACATGCCTGATAAAATCCTTACATTTATAGTAGAAAATGTAAGTCCTTGTTCCATAACTAATCTTGTAAGTTTCTGAAACAGAGAGGTCTTAAATATTTTTCATAGAAAATGGCACTATTAAAAGTATCATTTTGTTCTTAGAATATATGCTATCATAATTAGAGATTGTTGTCAAACTAACCTTGAAATTAATTTTGAGATATATTTCTAGGGCATATATTTTAATGTAATATTATAAATTGTTATGTATGTGTAACTATAGCCTACTGATTTATATCAGTCTGTATTTCAAGAGGTGTAAATACATGAGTCTAATCTTCCAGTGGCAATATAATTGTAAATATTGTATAACACTGTAGAATGTTTTCTGACTTAAAGGCTTAAACATATCATTATTGACTGCTTGTATCTAAACAAAAATATGTTTAAAATTAGAATAAATTGTTCTTTATGGGAGACAGGAAGATAGGATGGCTAGGATGTGGACTCAAGAGTCACTCATATCCATGTTCAATTCTTAGCTTCATGACTTCTGAAATCTGTAATCTTTGTTTAGGTCAATTTTTGTGAGAAACTGATTCTGAGATAGAATTTTTTATGCAGGAAGTTTGCTGGGAGTGTGCTTGGGATAAGTATGGTTATAGATGTTCCAAATAGAGAAAAGAAGGTCTTGCCTTTGTATCCTTACACTGCTCAGTCATTAGACATGAGCTGCCTGTGGGAGGGTGAGTACTCTTGGGGAAGGCAGTTATCTTTGGTGGAAGGAGGAAAACTTCCAGAGGAGTCACCTAGGAGCCATTGGAAGCCAACACTTTGGGCAGCTGGGAATAGCTTCTTCGGGATCCTAGTAGATCACCTTTTCTGACAAAACCTCTGAGAGGAAGATCAATGGGAATACATCTGCCTGCCAGTGCAGCTAGTCTCAATGCCTCAACTGATACATATTGTTTCTCTATTGACTTGTCTCTTCTACTGCCTATTCTATAATTTCCTCATTCTTGGCCTGTGCTACTACTGACCTATGTGGCCTGCCTTGTGAGGTGACACGGCTATTACTGATAAGCCCTAAATCTGCCACATAATTTCTTTCTTAGGACAGGACTTCTGTATTTATCCATTTGCTATCAAAAATAGATGGGAGGCCCAGCCAGCGTGGCTCAGTGGTTGAGCATCGACTTATGAACCAGGAGGTCATGGTTCAATTCCCAGTCAGGGCACATACCTGGGTTGTGGGCTCGATCCCCAGTGGGGCATGCAGGAGGCAGCCAGTCAGTGATTCTCTATCATCGTTGATGTTTCTATCTCTCTCTTCCTCTCTGAAATCAATAAAAAATATATTTTGCAAAGTAAATGGGAAAATGCTGAGAGATATCTCATGAATCTCCTGGGTAATAGAAGTCTTTCCCTGCCCTCATTGTTTGACAGCAGCCCTACCTCTTCCCAATGTTCATTCAATTACCCAAGCCAAAATGATGACTCCTCTCCCTGATACTACCCTCCTGACATAAGGAGTCCAACGATATTGGATCTAAGATGCATCTTAAAGCCTAATGAGCATCTTAGTGTGTCCTGTTATGGAAATATTCTCCTTCTGAAAACCAGGATCTCTAGATCCACAAAGCCTAAATTTGTGGGAACAGGTAGCACAAATTCCTCAATTAGGTCACTGAGAATGATGCTAAGTTCAACCACTCCTACTTCCTTCCCTAAGTTCCTAGATCAATATATTCTATCAGTTGGGGATGAAGTACTAGAATATGATCATTGGTTAGAGTGTTTACCCCATACTTTATCTGGCACCTCATCATTGCAGTATATTATCTCCAAGCTGTGGCTTCAGCTGCACCTTTAAAAGGCTGTTCCATTAATCCATTAGGCCAGCAGCTTTGGGATCATGTAGTATGAATTAGGATGAATGGATCTCATGATTCTGCTGACTTCTAAGGTATTTCCATTGGTTTGAGCTGATAAAATGTATATTGTGTCCAGATGAATCAAACACTCTGTACACTCTCAGATCATGATGCTGAACAAGGCTGTGCAGGCAAATAAGCAAACCCTTATTTGGACTCTGTTCCAATTCTACTCAAAATGAGTCACTGGTTCTTCTAACGTGAAAGAGGTCTAATGTCACAATCAGCTGTTCATCAAGGGTTGTATGTTCTCTCCACAAAATAGTGCTGAAACTGAGGCTTAGCATTGGTTCCTGTTCCTATCAGGTTGGACAGCTTATCAGCCTCATCAGATTATATATACTGCTATCTAATAAAAGAGTAATATAAAAAGTGACCCTCACTCCCTTACACCTAAGCCACGCCCTCCGGCTGAGCCATGCCCACCAGCCAATCAGAGTGACTATATGCAAATTAACCCAGCCAAGATGGCGGCCAGCAGCCATGGAGCTGGAACAAGCAGGAGGCTTGCCCCGGTGATGCAGGAAGCTATGGTTCCTGTCTGCCTAGGCCGGCTGTGGCCTCCGCTCCAGGCAACAAAGTTTCAATTATAGAAGATAAACCCCAGAGACCTGCTTCTAGCCTTGGGTTCAAGGAAGCACTGGAAGCCTGGGTTGTCAGGGGCAACCCAGCCTGGGCTCTGATTAAAGGAACAAAGTTTCAACTTTAGAAGTTAAATAAATTTCAGCCAGCCTCGCTACAAACAGCCATTAGCCCCTCACCCAGACTGGCCAGGTACCATAACAGGGCCCCCCTCCCTCAAGGGGATGTGGCCAGCCTGAAAACAGCCATCAGCAACTCACCCAGGCTGGCCAGGCACCCCAGTGGGACCCCCACCCTGATCAAGGACACGCTTCCGGACAAACCAGCCAGCCTCCACCCATGCACCAGGCCTCTATCCTATATACTAAAAGGGTAATATGCAAATTTACCCTAACAGTAGAACCACTGGAAATGATTCGTCACTATGACACACACTGACCACAAAGGGGCAGATGCTTAATGCAGGAGCTGCCCCCTGGTGGTCAGTATCTCCCATAGGGAGACCTCTGCTCAGCCACAAGCCAGGCTGCCAGCTGCCAGCACAGCAGAGGTGGCAGGAGCCTCTCCTGCCTCCTTAGCAGTGCTACGGATGTCTGACTGCAGCTTAGGCCTGCTTCCTGCTGGCAAGTGGACATCCTCTGAGGGTTCCTGGGCTGCCAGAGGGATGTCTGGCTGCCAGCTTAGGCCCAATCCTCTAGGGAGCAGGCCTAAGCCAGCAGGTGGACATCTCCTGAGGGGTATCAGATTGCTAGAGGGCACAGGCCGGGCTAAGGGACCCAATACCCCCTCCCCCGAGTGCACAAATTTTTGTGTACCGGGCCTAGAGTGTGTGTGTGTGTGTATGAAATAGCTGGGCTTATATGAAATAGCTGGGTCCTATTGAAAGAATGAAGGGGGTATTCTAAAGCTTTAAAAATATGTAAGGAGAAAATAGAACATCTTGGGGAGGGTATTAGAAATATAGTGAAGCTGAGAGAGGAGAGTGACCAAGAGCAAATCCTATAAGCTATTCTCAAACTACATAAGATGATAACCCAGTAGTTTAAAAGTATTCCACTAAAAACTCACTAATTTATACATTTTTGTTCTTGCGTTTTTAAATTTCTTTTTTGTTTACTCTTAGTTCCTGAGTTTTTTAAAAAATCTTAGTACCTTTTTTTTTAATGAAACTGGTAAATTTGCTAAATTAAAAGAACACAGGCCAACTTGGAAAGCTTGTGTAAATAAAGCACTCCACTGAGGATCATTTCTCTCATTTATAAAATGAAAATGAAAATACCTATCTTACAGAGTTATGGGTTTTTTTAATACAAATAAAGTACTTGTACATGCTAGATGATCAATCCTAGCTTCATAATATTTTTTTAAAAAATCCTAAACCATCATTGCTGAGCTAAGGAGGAAAGGACAGGGCCTCTATCCTTACTTGGATTATAGAGATCTAACAAAGTGGAAGTAAGGCAGGCAGGTGAGATGCCTTCCCATCCTCCTTAGGGGCTCACTTAGTAATAGGTTCCAGTGGTTCACTTGGGTTGTATTTGTATGTGTTTGTTTTCTTTTTGAAATAGCATAATATCCGTGGGTTTATTTTTGGTATCCTTGATTCTTTCACATATTTAAAAATTTGTTTTCTGCCTATAAAAACAAAACAAAACAAAACATGCTTACTGTAAACATTCACTTATTGGGTATTCATTTATCGTGGGAGACAAGTATTCTTCTCAACCTATTACAAAAAGATAACTACTTTAAGTATTTGTGTTGTTTTTTAAAAATATTTTTATTGATTTTTTTAATAGAAGGGAAGGGAGAGGAAAAGAGAAAAACATCTATGTAAGAGCAAAACATTGATTGGCTGCCTCCTGCACACCTTCTACCTGAGATCAATCGGCAACCCAGGCATATGCCCTGATCAGGAATCAAACTGCCAGTCTTTTAATGCTCAGAATGATGCCCAACCAACTGAGACAGACCAGCCAGGGCCACTACATTAAGTATTTGGTATCTGTTCTTCTAGGTATTTTTCTAGGTAAAATTAGATATATTTACATAAAAATTCAGTTTTTCACAAAAGCAGGTTCATATTTTACATACTATTTCACAGAATACTATTTTAACTCCATGGTGTCTCATGGGTATTTATCCAGGACACAGTATGAACACATGATTTATAATAACTTCAGCTTCCTATTGTACCATAAAGTATTTGGTGGATGTCTGGCTACTTCTATAGACTTTTGCCATTTAAAACAATGCTATAATGAAAGCTCCTATACTTCTAGAATAAATTCTAGAAGTGGAACCCGTGGATCAGAGGTCATAAAAAATTTTAATTGCAATGTATAATGCCAAATTGTATCAAATTTCATCCTGAGCAGAGGTTTTATTCCATTCCAAGAGGTAATGGTAGAAATTTCATCATTAGGAACAAGGGTCACAGCCAAGTATCTCTCTGCCAGAAGCAAACCACTGCTTAGGGATTGAAAAAAACACTCTGGTTTCAGAAAAGAGAGATTGTGGTTGAGTCAGCTCACTAAGTGTGCATGGAGCCAGTGCATTTAAATAGAGACTTTTAACAATGAGCTAATAGACAGAGCTGGGTTTAAACCTCAACTCTATTATTTCCTAGTTGTGTGATGTTAGGCAAATTACTCAATTTTTCCGAGCCTCATAAAATTGGAATAATAATATGACTTACCTTAGGTAGTATATAGATGAAGTGAGAAACAAGTAATTGACATACACCTGTAGGTAATATGTATGTGTGTCATGTACATGTGATCCTGATGGTTGTGCCCGCTGTATAGCAAATATCAGCTGCTATTATTATTCTTTTCCAGAATACATATTTGAGATCCCAACAGGGGTTTTATTTCACTGTTTTCCTCTGACCTCCTCATTCCTCAAAGAGAACAATGGCTAGAAAACATTGGTTGGGTAAATACTGCATTATCATAATTACAATTTCCCTGAGAAAAGTGGTTTGCCATTTGAATATTCAGCATCATAATTACAATTTCCATAAGGAATGTAGAACAGTTATTATAAACAAGACAATAATCACTTGGTCCATAAGGGAGAACAGATTATTGGGGGAACAAGGAGGGAGCAGAAGCAAAAGCTTGTGTTCTAATCAGCATTCAAGAGTAGACAGATTCTGAGAATAAATTATAGCAGCCTCTTAGAATACTTTTGTCTGAAGTTAGTGAAAAATCTTATCTTGATGGAAATATACCTGGGTTGATTAAGTGCTGCCTATATAATTTTTCATGTATAATTTAGTTTTATAATTTTTATTAAACATTCTCTCTGTACCTCTACTCATTGTCATTCATAATGGCTGTGCACCCAATAATTTTTAAAAAGCAAACTATCACAAAATACAAAAAGCACAAAATATTTTAAAAACAGTTTTGTGGGTGAAGTTTCATCAGGGTGTTTCTCTCTCCACAGTTAAATGTCTCCTTTGTCAAGGGAAAATGGATAAAAGGGTGTGTGTGTGTGTGTGTGTGTGTGTGTGTGTGTGTGTGTGTGTGTTAAATGTTCTTTTTATAAACTGTATTGTCTTAATTGCCTTTCACTTAAATTTTTCTTTTCTTTCTGTCTTTTTACATTTCTTTAGGTGAGATGAGCAAAACGGAAGGCAGCTTTCAAGGTTGGTACTTTTCATGACTTTTTAAAGCTTCTCATTAATATGAAATAGAGTATGAAAGGAGCAGAGAAAAATATGTCCTTAGCTTTTCACAGACAGTGGTTAGAGGACATTGTGTTTTTATTTTCCTCACTCGTGGATGGAAAAGTACAACATTGATTATAACAGAATACAATATAGCAGTCACCTAGAATACCTCATTTATTTTGTGGCAAAACTGTGAAGTTGGGAATATTTAATATTACTTTACTCTGTCCATCATTCATTCATTTTCCATCCATCTACCATTTATACTTTTTTCAGTTCATATGTATTGCACACATACTGTGTGCAAGGCCCTGTCGTCTGATTTTCCTCTCTTCATAGTTTTTTTTTTTGGCTGACCTTCACTATGTTCCCTAACCCACCCCTGTTTCCACCCCTTCTTGCTGTCTATGAAAATGAACCTTCACAGTTATCACAGGTCTTCAATTTAACTTGCTGTATCTGATAAATGAGCTGCATTTCCACAACATTGTTCAGCTGATATGGGTTCAGCTATGTTTACTCCAAAATAATTGAGGCAAAGAGAAAATCATTAGTGTGATTATAAGGAAATGACTATTCTCTATATAATAATGAACGCTATAAATGTCTTTCACTTTTATGTATTATATATTACTATATAGAGCTTACTATCATACAGTGTAGTAGTATATCTAGATACAGTAATCCATAACATCAGTTAGCCTTCCTTGGAATTCTAGCATACAAGTCTTCTTTCCCTGTGCCTTTTAAGAAATCTGAAGACTTTCTGATCAAGCACAGGCTTGTTATTATAAATTTTAAAATAAGCAAAGCACTTCAGACACACATGAAATGGTTCCTTGAGTGAATGTCATGGGTGGACTCAAGCATACTTTACAGGAACTATTAAATGGAAGTTACCAACAGAGTACTCCTTATATTAACTTAAGGTGAATAAATATTGCTTTAATTAGAAGGGTTGTTTTGTTCTTTTAGTCTGATGTCATAATGATCCTTACTTTAAAAAGGCTTTCTCAGTTTTCTTACTATCTTTGATTTTCTCCAATGCATTTTTTAAATAAAGTATTGAAGTCCTCAACAGGAAATTCTGCTTCCAGAGGTGTTTTTAGAAATATAACTGTCATAACTGGAAAGGCACTCTAGTGTTTGTTCACCAATCTAGTTTAATTTTACTAATCTAACCTAAAATAGTTGAGATTCTCTGTCATCTATTTGATTATAACACTTATAGGGAAGCAGGTAGCAGAGGTTGAGTAGGCTCTAGAGTCAAATTGACAGAAGTTGAATCCTGTTTACCACCTAGTATTTGATTGTTGGGTCAGCATATTAACATTTCCAGTCTTTGATTTCCTCCATTGCAAAAAGAGAAAAATAAGAGGACTTGCCTCATAAGGTCCTTGGGGAATAAGATGAAATATTTACAAATAACTTTGGCATATCATAGAAAAGCAATGAATGATCATTGCCATTAGCATTACTTAGCTATTATTACTGTTATTGTAAAGCATTTTTGTTAAAGCAGATAAAATCTTCTCTGCAATATACTTCTCTCCTGGACTTGATCTTTGATACTTCACCATCGTGTGGTCATTATATGGTAAGATTTTGTTCCCTGTGAAAATGTAGATAATCTATATCCACCAAATTGTTATCAAACTATGACATTGCATCATAGAAAACTGCATCTACATTTTTTCCTGAATATGATATTTTGATTAATATCACCAAGGTGAAGGAAATAAGTGGTTTGAGTGATTACTAAGAAGAGTAAAAATGGGTCAGTAATAGCGAGGAGGGAGTCAGTGGACAGAGAGGCTTGGTGCCAACTTTCCAACCTTGCTCAGACAGAATCTAGCATTGTCTGTGCCTTTGTGGGCAGAGAGCCCCTTTGTTCGTGGTGACGTGAGGACCAGAGGTGGAGGCGAGGCTGCGGATGGGTGGGTGAGAGGAAACCTTCAGGAAAGGTAGGAGTCATTCCTCCGTGGCAGGAGAGTAATAGGAAATCTGAAGGGCAGGTGGGAGAGCAGTGTGGGGGTCGGAACTCAAGTCCCTCCCTTGGAGAGATCTGTACAGTGTGTGAGTGTGTATCATCCATGTGCTTCAGAGTAGATGAGGAAAGACAGTCCTTCCTCAGCTGAGGCTGGCCAGAGGCCTCAGCCCAGGTCATCCATATGCAAAGGCCATCTAGCAACAGCCTCTTGGTGCTGGAGCTTACAGTGAGCTCCAAGGCCAGGGATCCCAGTGAACACATCCCTCCTGTCTGACTCCCCTGAGGGAGGCACTGCCATTCCACAGCCCACTAGGTTGTTGATACAAGGAAGGGAGCCTTGCCAGCTTCACATACAGGCCCCTGGACTCACGTTGATACCGTCCCAGATGAGTATGCAAACATGAAACTTAGACTTTGTACAGGGAAATGCAGTGTACAATCTCTGATGCAATGTAGAAAATGACACTTGCAAGTTGAGGTCATAGAAATTGCCAGCTACGTAATAATCTACTTACAACAGGATAGTACTAAACATTTTAAATCTGGCTTCTGAGACAGTAAGATTCATAGCTGAATTTATACATAACCATGACTGGATGAAGGGCTGGCAACTCTGCAGTGACCAGGGTTCTCATCCGGAAGGGTCTGAACATCACGGGCTTGAAGTGGAATTATGGTTTCCACACTGTTCCACGGATAAATGGTAAAGCTTCATTATCTCCCAGCCTGTGAAAGTACGGTGGTTAGGATAAATTAACAGAAAAAGAAAATCTTGATGGCTCCTGACCCAGCTCCAAGTATTAGTTAAATATGCCGGTGACACTCAGTTTATCCCTACAATGTACATGGGTACTCTACGTGTGTGTGCGTGTGTGTGTGTGCTCTGTATAGATGTTTTTGATGGCTTGGGTTAGCCACTCTGGGGACACTCAGGCCCTTCTCATGAAAGGATATCTCAATTAAAGATTTTCATATTTTAAAAATATTTCAACTATTATTCATTTTAAGGTGTTTTTTTTCCCTTCAAATAATGAAATTCAAGCCCACAGAGGCTAAACAAACTAGCCAAAGCCTTGGGGTTCACTAGAGACCAAATGGGGACCACAGTCCCACAGTCTAACTCCGTCTTTGCCTTGGGCCATCTCAGAAGGTCTTCAATTGGAATGAAAACATTCCAAAACACTGCATTCTATATCATCCTGTTGCATGGACTTGTTATTTATCACTTCTGTTCAGCACATCTTAAGTTTTCTTACTTCCCAAACTGCACCATGAGTTCCTATGGGAAGAGCTCACGGCTACTATTTGTATTATTATCATATTTATAAAGTTCCAAACAAATAGTGTGGAATTTATTTTGACTCTAAACCTTATGACGAACACTGAACCCCTACTTCCCTTTCAGCTCAGCAGGTTGCATTGACGGTCTTCGTAGAAGACCCAGAAGTTTCTCAAGGTGACTTGAGAGCAAAATGTGGGTTTTGTTTTTGGGTTGTTTGTTTGTTTTCTGTTTATTTCTGACACTGCTACAGGATTGTAGAAATGATATATCAAAATCAAACTTATTGCATATCAAAATCAAACTTAGTGCTTGCATATCTGTATATTTTATGATGTGAGTGAGGGGGAGATAGTAAAAAAAAAAAAACTTCAAAACAATTTCATTAGCTAGGACTACTTAGGCTTAATGACTTGCAAACCATTAGAGCGGCTGGGGAGAAGAGAGAATGCTTATTGAAAATATGACTGTATCTTTGGGTGGATAGCAAGGAAGGCCCAGAGGTTAAATATTAAAATGAATGAGTTCATTTTTTTTAAGTAAAGAAGAAAGGTTACAAATAAGAAAACTAATTTTCCTTTTATTATGGATTCTAAATCTAATTTCCTTTAGTCCTTCCTGTGTATTTGAAAATCGGATATAGCTCTATTTCCATGCCAGAGCCATTTAATATTTTCACACTGGGTGAGTTGTGTTTAGATTTGAGTACTACACATTTGGAAGGCTATACACAACCTATTTTGCCCTGCTTCTGTGTAGAGTGTCACACAAGGCAGCTCAGATTAGATGATTATTAATTAAAGAGAAATTCCAATATTTTCTTAACTCTTTCAAAGATCATTTTGGCACATTCTGCAGGTTTTTCAATGAGAAACATTTTAAAATAAGGTAGTTTGTGGAAATGTTAGTAAATCTTGTCCCAGTTATATATACTCTACATACATACATACATGTACAGTAATGAGGATGGTGATGGACTCAAAGTTATGCTCTTGGTGAAAGAGTTGAGCAGAGGCCCCAAGATAGTGGACAGAGCAATGGATTCACTTTTACCCTATTTCCCCGAAAATAAGACAGTGTCTTACATTAATTTTTGCTCTCAAAGATGTGCTAGGTCTTATTTTCAGGGGATGTCTTATTTTTCCATGAAGAAGAATATGGTACACATTTATTGTTGAACAAAAAGAAAAGGAAATTTATTACCTGTGTGTCCACAAAATGTGCCCAACTCCTGCCCCGTGCAACTCACTGTCTAACTGTGAGTCAGTCAGACTCCGTCAGGGCAGAGCGAGCAGCAGGTGGCAGCTTGTCCTGGCAGAGGCAAGGGCTCTCTGATTAAAGAAACCTTGCACTTCCCGTCTGCTCCGGCTACGCTGCGGTCAACAGTGAGCTGCGCGGCAGCGCCCACCACTATGGCCCACAGTCCAGAGTTATGGTAGCTCCGAGGGGGGCTTATTATTGGGAAGGCCTTATGTTCAGGAGAGGGAGGCCTTATTATCAGAGAAGTCTTATTTTTGGGGAGGTCTTATTTTCAGGGAGATGCCTTATATTTCAGTGAGAGGTAAATCTGTAAGTACGTCTTATTTTAGGGGGATGTCTTACTTTCGGGGAACACGATAGTTGAATCAGGAGATGAGTCAGATGATTATTATTAACCTACTAGGGGCCCAGTGCACAAAAATTTGTGCACTCAGGAGGTCTCTCAGCCCAGCCTGTGCCCTCTCGCAGTCTGGGACCCCTCGAGGGATGTCCACCTGCTGGCATGCCTGGTCAGCCTGGGTAAGGGGCTGATGGCTGTTTTCAGGCTGGCCAAGCCTCACAGTGTGGACCCTCACCCCATTGGGGAGTTGCCAGCCTGGGTGATGGGATGAGGGCCATTTTTAGGCTGCCCACAGCCCATTCAGGTTTTGGGTCCCTACTGGGGTGCCTGGGCAGCCTGGGTGCAAGGCTGATGGCTGTCTGCAGGCTGGCCAAGCCCCCAAGTGGGGGCTGTTTTCTGGCTTTCAGGCTGCCCACAGCTCCCATTGACCCAATGTCCCAGCAAGGCTCGCTGAAAGCAGGTTTCTGGGGTCTATTTATTTTCTATAATTGATACTGTTCCTTTAAGCCAAGGCCAAGGCAGGTAATGAAGCCTCCTGTTGGCTTCTATAATGAAAGAATGTTGACTTAGTAGTCACACCCAGGCTTGCTATTTGCTTCAGCTCAGAGGCTTCTATAATTGCAACAATGTTGAAAATATGTTGTTGCCTGAGCCTGGAGAAGCCCAGCCAGTAGGCCGGCAGATAGTTTACTCCTGGTCCAATGGAAGCTGCCTGTTTACTCCAGCTCCATGACTGCCGGCCTCCATCTTGGCTGGGTTAATTTGCATACAGCTGCTCTGATTGGCTGGTGGGCATGGCTTAGGTGTCACATAGAAATGGTCAATTTCAATATTACTATTTTATTAGATTAGATTACTATATTATTATAGTAATATCTGGCTTTTTAAATTTTAAGGCTATATTACCTTGATAAAGATAAATGCTAAGTTTACATGTATTTTTAATATAAATACTTTTGCAATTTATTCTAGTTCAGATCTTGGCCTTACCGTTTACTTGGGAAAATAATTTATTATTTTCTTATTGTTTTTTTTTCTTCTGGTTTATTTATTTGTTGGGTTTGATTTTCCTTACAAAGGAGCTATTTTCAATGCATGAGCCCAGCTTACTGTCTGACACTAAGCAGTGAGTCCTCCAACATCCATTTCCATTTTCCTCTTTGAGGAGCTGAGAAATTTGTGAGCTGCTTTCAAATATCTGAAGCAGCCTCATGTGGAGATAGATGTAATGCGTAATGAAGCCTACAGTCCAAGTGATAAGAGAAGCCAGAGGCTCAAGGAAACACACCCAGCTCAGTATAAGAGGAACTTCATTGTAAAGCACAATTGTGACTTGTGAGTTCTTCCACCTTCGTCTTGCAGACATAGGTGGAGGACCGGAGAGCAGGGATGACTACAGAGAAGATGCTCGCACTGGGTGGTCAGCCAGGTGATGCCCAGGCCCCCCTTTCCTATAGACTGGATGATGCTATGTCCTCCTTGGACTCCAGATACACCAAAACCACCAGGAAGCAGGTGTAGTTGTTACTGTAGTGGCTGCAGTGATTATGGGATAGCAATAGGCTTTGACAGCTTTAAGCAGAGAAAAACAGAAACAGTAGAATTACAGCACTCAGATCCAAATCTGACCACAGATGCAACACTGTGAAAAAAGTCAATGACCTCCTAGCAGCGAGAGTGAGTCCCAACATGTTCCTTGAAAACTAGGGGCTCTCCTGCGAAGGGCAGAGTCAGGGATCCCCTTTCCCCTGGATGCCCTGCTTTCCTAGTCCAGCACAGGCAGGCCCTGCCTCATACACATCCTCTGCTCAGACACCTACTTACTCTCCTCCTCCTGCACTAGGCTCACACTAGGGAAATTTCCCACAGGAAGAAGAAGAGGGGAGAAACAAACAGAAGAACCATGACAACTGGGAGCTTTGCACTTCCTAGCTCTGTTCATACTTTTTAACTCTGAAGAGGAAGTTTAAACCCACAAATAGGTGAAGAAACCCTAAACACTCTTCACCTCCTAGGGCCTCATCTTTTTTTTTTTTTTTTTTTAGAGAAGGAGAGGGATAGAGAGATAGAAACATGAATGATGAAAAAGAATCATTGATCGGCAGCCTCCTGCACACCCCACAGATCAAGCCCACCACCAGGGCATGTGCCCTGACAGGGAATTGAATTATAACCTCCTGGTTCATAAGTCGATGCTCAACCCCTGAGCCACACTGCCCTGGCCTAGGGCCTCATCTTCTCCCTCCCATCCCCAGCTGAGCTTTCTCCCAGGTCCTCCAACTGACTTCCTTCTCCTCACCTGCTACCCCTATACTCAACCCCCACCCAGGCCAGCAGGAAGCCTTTTTAGAACAGGGGTATAGGTGGCTGATTCTGTTTCATATAATGTTGCAGAGTTTCCTATGGTCATGGTCCTTGGTCACTATACATCCCGTTTGAGGATAGAGACTGCCCCTGTAGCTCAGATCGAGCTCTGTAGGCCATATTTCTATTGGCCCTCCAACGCCTAAGTAGTTAATTCCAATTACTTCTTCACATTCTGATCCAAGTGACATCTCCAAACTCCAGTCTTGATCTTCCTCTGCCAATCTCCCTCCTTCCAGCATCACTAAGCTCTTCACATTCCATAAGAATGTCCCTACCCCTTACCTCCTCTTTGCACCCACTGACTATGTGAATGCAAATATCTTCCTCCGCTGTGAAATCTTCTCACCCTTCCCTATTCAAACTTAGATAGAAATCCCTCTGTGTTTCCAGGGCACCTGACTCATACTTCTATCATAACACTGAACATGTGTTATAATTTATGTGTTCGTGAGTTTATCTTCCCTACTTGTTTTCTCAAATAAAAGCATCTTATTTTTGGTATATTCACAGTACATAGCATAGTGTGTGATTCACAGAAAGAGCCCAATAGATGTCATTTGAATGAATAAAATAAATAAGTAAATGAGTGAGAACATACACGATAGCCTTTGCCATTTAAACAACAGATCTAAAAGGATCAGTCACTAAATAGAGAAAGCTTCAGTAGGCATCTCAACCATCTGGACAATTGTCATGTAAAATATTTATTAAGGAGACAAAAAGATAGTTTCTTTTCCTGTGGAAATATAACAGAATTTTTGTTCCAAGGAAAATTGCATTGAAAATAAAATAACTGTCTACAGTACGAGAGACTAAGTTTACATCTTTGGGGACATTCTTTTGTCTTTTTAAATTACAAGAGTGAGCAAGATTTAAACCAAGCAGGCAGTGTGACGATGATGCCAGACAGCTAATAAAGAGAAATATTAGAGAGTTGTAGAAAATGACAGGTGCCTTGCCATATTTCACATCCCAGACATTAAACAGAACTAAGTGACGCTATTTCCTGAGGCCCACCAGGAGCGCTTGATGTCAGCCTCCACAGCAGGGGGCCATTTGGATTGTGGTATCCATCCTACCTTGTACCCCAGTCAGAAAGCAATATAGAGAAAGAATAAAGCAAACAGTGGTGGATGGTACTCAGAAAGAGAGGCAGCATGTGTACCAAATCCAAAGAAGACTTATGTCTAGTCAGTCTCTTACAACATGTCCTTTGCTCTCAGAGACTAGAACCTCTAATCAACCTCTAATCGTGGCAAGCATCTCTTCAGAGGGAGTCTGCATTTCATAGCCTGCAGGATGTCTGCATTTCAGCCTCCTGGGGAGCTAGAGTAGCTACAATCTAATCTAATAAAAGAGTAATATGCAAATTAACCCTCACTCCGAGACACCTAAGCCACGAGCCAAGCCACGCCCACCAGCCAATCAGAAAGACAATATGCAAATTAACCCAGTGAAGACTGAAGACAGCCTAGAAAGAAGCCAAGTGCTGCAGAAGGGAGCAAACAGCCGAGAAGGGAGGGATCGAGGCAGCGGAGCAGGGAGCGAGGCCTGCCTCTGCGGGCTTCACTCCCTTCTCTGCTTCACTGAGGCTCAGGAAGCCCTATTCTTGCAGGAATCTTCCTGCCATGGGCCTCCAGTTTTAGAAGAGAAGTGGCTGGTATTGCTCCCAGTGGCTCATAGGACCACCAGGGATCATACCCATCTGTATTTACCCAAAGAGCAGATACACAAAATTATGCACAGTTTTGAACTTAATGAACATAATTACAACAAATATTTCCTTGTTTGAGCTTTGTTAAGTAAAAAGCAACTCCTACTTGGAGATAAAGGCAATGCTGGAACACAGTGAATGTCTGGACTAGAAGTATGGAGCCAGGAGACTGGACAGGTCACATGACAGAGAAGGGTCTGGGTTTGGAAAGGAAGAAACACTTCTTATGAAACACTAAGTGCTGATCATTGTGCTAATGGCTTTGCAAAGAATACACAAATTGTATGTCTTTGCCTAATGCGCATGCCTAAGCGACCATCTGTCCATTAACCTGGTAGCTATAACACGCAATGACCACCAGGGGGCAGATGCTCCAACCAGTAGAGGAGGGAGCCCAATTCCTTGTGGATTCAGCTTGGGTTAGGTTGCTGCTGGGGCACTGTCAGCCCCGAATTTGCTTCACCCACACTCCGGACCCAGAGAGGAGGGAGCCCAATACCAGGGTGTGTCATTCAAGAACCACCCTTTCACAGTCTGGACTCCTCAGGGGATGCCAGAGAGCTGGTTTCGGCCCAGTCCCCACAGTCTGGGCCAAGGGACCCCACCTGTGCACGAATGGGTACACCAGCCTCTAGTATTTTAATAAAAATATCAGTGTGGGTAGCATAGAGAAGAATCATAGATAAATCTGAACCTATATTTAAGGCATTAGTATCTATAGACAAGTTTTCAGCTTATACCAACAAAACTTCAAACTGCACACAGCACATCATATAATGTTGAACTTACTTTTAGTTCCTACTTAGGCTTGGGAGCCAAGCATGGGGGTGGGGGTGGGGGGGAATATATATATATATATATATATATATATATATATATATATATATTATTGATTTTTACAGAAAGGAAGGAAGATAGTTAGAAATATTGATGAGAGAGAAACATTGATCAGCTGCCTATTGGGGATCGAGCCCACAACTAAGGTACATACCTTTGACCAGAATTGAATCTGGGACTTTTTAGTCCACAGACTGATGCTCTATCCACTGAGCCAAACCAGTTAGGGACCAAATCTACATTCTTTATAGGAAAGCTAAGCTTACAAAAGGAGCAAAACTTCCCAAGCCTTCAACATATTTATGGAAGCATTGCCTCATATATCTCAATCACATCCTAATTATTGTATAATACAATATTTTAGAAGTGTCCATCTGCTTAAATCTGCAAAAACAAAACAAACAAAAAACAAACAAACAAACAAAAAATGTCAACCTCAAAGACATCTAATGAGCATAGAACAGAAGTCTCGGAAATCGATCCTGGAGACAATAGTAGGAATTATTTCAATGACCAGTTTGTCGGAAATGAAGAATTTCAGCCACCTGGTGAGCGCTAGTGAACCCAGTGATTGGCGGGGACAATGGACCTGAGCCTCAGAGAGAACACATAACAAGAAAGCCCTGGTGTCCCACCTTTTCTAATTGGCGGTGCTTTCTGAGTTTCTTCATATTTCTCAAGAACACCAAGCCTCTGTCAGTGTGGCCGTTACCCAAAGGTGTGTCATGAGGAGCCAAAGACATGTTAGAGTCTGTCCTGGATTGGCTCAAACTGCTCCTTCCTGGTAAGCAATTGCCGATTCGGCCTGGTTTCCCGGTTTTCTCATGTATTGTTCCTCCCCTGTGTTTTCTCACCTTGATTTAATTCTCCTTCCCAAAGGACTGTTGCTATGTTTCATGGTTATTTGTCTTATTTACCTGAGAGGCAGCAGAGCATGGGCTCTGGAGATAAACTATCTGGACTTTATCCCAGTTTTTTCACTAATTGTCTTTGGACAAGTTGCTTAAAACCTCTAAACTTGAGTTTCCTTGTCCATAAAATAGGGGGTACATCCTTAGTGTTTCATGAATATTGTCACTATAATTATATGATGCTGCTGACATAGCCTTAGAAATAAGAAGCAGGTTCCAAACTCTGCACTGTGACTTTATGCATAAGCAGTTCCCTTGGTTTCTGACTTAGAAAATGAAAAGGCAACGGACATTTTTTCTCTTGCTCTGGTGCTGGGAAAAATAGAACCAAATTAATGTCAGAATAAAAAAAATTACCTTTTCAAAAAACCACGTTTTTATTTATGTCTTAGCTGCTAGAAACCTTAGAGTCCAATTCAAAGATAAGTGAGTTCTTCAGGCTTAGCTCCTCTGGTTCTTTCTCATTCTTTATTCTTAGTTTATCTATGACTGTACAGTTGTCATTTATATTGGACTTTTATGTTCCCAGAAGTCCTAGCATTAATCCCTCATCTCTCCCTCCCTCATGCTCCATTGTAGAGCATGTAGGGGAATGATCCACTTAGTTAAGTCTGTACTGGTTCTCTGGGGACATTTTAAAATTGCATATTCCCACACTCAGCCATAAAGATTCTGATTCTATAGATCAAGGTAGAGCCCCAAATCTGCATTTCTTTAGAAAATACTCTTCATTCAAAAAGACTCTGATTTATGTGATACTCTGCCACCTTTGAAGAAGCAGTGGCTGTGTAGTATATCAGGAAAGATAGAAAGTCATCTGGCTTCTAAAGCAGACCCAGTCACTCAACCTATCTAAGATTCAGTTCCTTGGTTTAAATATATATATATATATATATATATATATATATATATATATATATATATATATATATATAATTTCAGAAAGAATTGGAGAGGGAGAGAGATAGAAACATCAATGATGAGAGAGAATCATTAATTGACTGCTTCCTGCACTCCCCTTACTGGGGATCAAGCCCTCTACCTGGGCATGTGCCCTGACCTGGAATGGAACTGTGACCTCCTGGTTCAACCACTGAGCAACACCAGCTTGGCCACTTCCTTCATTTTTAAAAGATGTAGGAATCTATAAATTTCTGTTCTAAATAACTCATAAAGTTGCTATAAAAATTAAATTAAATAATATGTGTAACAAGAAGAAAATGTATGTCTTAATTAAATGGTCATCTAGTTTCAAAACCTAAGCAAAAAGCAATGTGAATTTTTAAAGGCAGATAGCTTTTGTAGTTTGAAAACCAAGGCCCTCTAGCTGTGGCCTCTGATGGCTTCAGATGGACTAGATATAGGGGATTCTAGAATCCTGTGTTCCATCGCAAGTCCTGAATCATTAAGGTATTGTGAAATCAGTAAGATGGCAGCAGTAGCATTTTAAAAACAAACTAGATAGACTGAAATGGGCTGGAATAGAATAGCAAGTGATAGGATAGGAAAAGACCAGACAGGGAAGGACAGGTCAGGACAGGACAGGATTCGAAAGGCTAAGACAAGATAGAAAATATGGAAGAATATTTCCTACAGGAAGAAGTTCAAAATAATATGTTGAGTATTTAAATCTAGTTGTTTTTGTGCTACCCTGTGTCCCTACCCTGTGTAGTCTGATTTGTATTTGGAGGAGGTGAGGTAGTAGTCAGTGAGGGGGTGCCAGTGGGGCACAAAGCAGAGCATCCAGTAGACAGCACCCCAGGTGAGGTGTGTGAGAGAATTGGGAATGTAGAGGGGAAGACAGGAGAATATATGCATCGTGCCCTCCAAAGTCTTGTGGAAGGCACTAGACTTCTAAGATACGTACAGAGAATTTCTAGAGCCATTTTATTTGGAAGATTTTTTTGAGAGAATGATCTTCAAAAGCTGGAGGAGGTGTGCTGCCAATTCCTGTGTGCAAAGTGTTTGAACTATAAGCCGCACTACAGAGAGCACTTTGCAGGAGTTACTCATTCCCTCTCACCTTTACTAGAACCACAGTCTCAGGTTATATTGAAGGATGGAGCCTTTCTGGTCTGGTAGGGTAAAGGAGTAGCGCTCTCAAATCTGACAGTGAGCCGTGAAATTCATGTTTTCTCATTAAAAAAAAACACACATATATTTCCCTACTTGGTAGCTAGAAATAGTTAAAAGAACTGTTTAGTGGTTATTTAATAAGCATCGTTTTGTGAGCTCATATTATATACTAAATTTTGTGTTCAGTAGCTTACAACTGTAGTCTCTTTTCTAGATGCCTGGGGGAAATGTTTTGGTGTACACCCTTTATACATGATCTTATTGAACCTCAAAGAGATTGAATGATTCCCCAAGAGTAGAACATATATGCATAACCCACAGACATAGATGACTGGGTGGTGGAGGTCTGAGTGGGGGAGCACCCAGGGGGCAGGGGCGGTGAGGGCGGGCTATGAGGGGTCAGTGGGAGAAAAAAAGGGACATGAATCAAACTTCCAATGATAAAGATTGAAAAAAAAAAAAAAAAGAGTAGCCAGTAATAGCACAAGTTACACCCAAGTCTCTCAGGCAGCTGCCCCTCACTCCCAGTGAGCCAATGCCCATGCCTGTGGGCTGGTCTGGAAAGGTCACTGCCATACAGGGCATTGGTCCTAAGGGGAAGCATGCCTGCAAAATCAAGCAATTAAGCTACAGGGAAGTGCTGTGTGTTACCCCACTGCCTCTGCCGAAGAGGCTCAGTTTTGCAACATTTTCATCTTACAACTGTATGCATCGTGTATTCATTGTGGCTTTTTCCTTGGTGGATTCTAAAGGAACTTGGGGGAGTGGGGAGGGAGAAGCCACTGCTTATTCTTTCCTCTTTTAAATATTAACTTTGCGTCATGCTTCATAAATCTATTTGTGTGCTGTCATGCAAATGGTGGTGATTGAGCTGAAAAGAGCATCCCATTTAAAAAAACATGTATTTCTGATCATGCAGGGAATGTAATTAGAAAATGAATTGATTCACATATTTTTGTAGTTTCAGAGCCAGGGTTAGGGCAGGGTGGGGGTTGGCAAAGGGGTTATTATTTTTGGACCAGTGTTTTCTTTTTGTTTGTTTTACATTTAGCAGTCAAGAAAGTTGGTATTAACTGGATTCAGAAATTATGTTATGTGGAAGGAGGTGTTCCTTGGAGAGAATGTGATATCCTCTGGACAACTTGTCCAGAATCTGTTTGCTGTGTGCATTCTGTGAGGCCTGAGATGAAAGAATGAGGCAGCTGGGACTGGCTGTCAGAACTGCGAGAACCTGGGGGTCTTGTTCCCCAGTTATTCCATGGCAGAGAGCAGTTTGCTCATCCCCATCCAAAACTGTGATGTCTGCTGTGCAGTCCATGTCTTTGGAAGCAGAGTTTGGGGTTGGGTGGAGGACACAGGCAACAGAACTGCTGATTTCCAAGGGCATCTAGCACATGAAAACTTGCATTGTGTAATTCTCTTCCCTCTCCCTAGTGTCTGAGAACAATCTGCAATTAGCAAGTCTTGACATCGTTTAATGAGAATGAACAGACTCACACAGATTCCCCTTTCTCGGTGGTTGGATTCAGCCTTTACAAGACAGGCAAATCCGCCCAAGTAATGTCTATTTTGAATGAGTAAAAAGATATCCTGGCTCAGAGCAATTGTGCAGTTAGAAGGGAGTCTGGTGAGAAGCTGTAGGAATGACAATAATAGCTAAGATCTGTAGATTGATTATATTAAGCCTGTTATACAGTCTTCACATCAACCCTACCATCACTGCCACCAACTTCATCATCATCCTCTCCATTTTACAAATGAGAAAACTGAAGCACAGAGAGGTTGCATTTTCTGTCTATGGCCCACAAAGCTGACCCAGGTGCCAAGGGCCCAACCACTACAACTCTCCCCTGTCAGGGTAAGAACTGCAAGGTGCATCTTTGAATTCTGAGCTGCTTTGCTAAAGTGCTCTCATCCTGATAAGGGCCGGATACATGTCATCACATCACAGCTCGGGTGCTTTTGAAGTCTGAAGTCCTGGTAAACTACTCTTTACAGGGAATTCTGCCTCATGGTTGAGGTGAACCCTGGAGCCAGGCTTCAGAGATTAGTATCCACTTCCTACTTGTGACCCTGGAGAAATGACTTAACTTCATGGGCCCAGTTTTCTCACCTAAAATTGAAGATAATAACAGTACCTTCCTCATAGTGTTATTAGGGGATTAAGTTAGTTAATCAATGCAAATCAACTAAAATAATGCCTGGCACAAAGTCAGAACTCAATCACTTTTATTGGTAAGGTCGTTACTACTCTTTTTCAAGCTGAAAAATATAAAATGGTTTTGATGTGATTTTAATATTCTAGATAGAGAAATAAATTACTCTGAATCAATTTTTGTGAAATTAGTTGAGTTTAAAACATTAATAAAAATAACTTTAAATTTTAAAGACTTTAAATAAGTTACCCTTTGATAGCCAATGAATGCATATACATTTTTAAAAATCTCTTAATTTGCTTAATTGATTTAATTAATTGACTTAATTAATATAGCTTAATATGTATCGATTTTTCTATTAGGTGCTGGGACAGTAAATGAAAAACTTTTGCACAAAATTTGTAGAATCCTTACTCTATGAGACTTTCCTACTAGATTTATTTTTTCTTTTTTTCAAATACAATTTACATTCAATGTTACTTGTATTAGTGTCAGGTGTACAGCATAGCAGTTAGGCAGTCACATTTTTACAAAGAGTTTCCTCCAATATTTCCACTATCCACCTAGCCCCAAACATAGTTATTACAATATTATTGACTACATTTCCTTAGCTGTTCTTTACATTCCCATGACTCTTGCATACCTATCATCTACTTGATGCCTTTTTAAAAACATTAACCTGAAATTATAGTTAGCAACAAGCCTGTCTGTAAGTGATGCTATAGAATACAAGAAAAATACTACTCATTATTATTTTTAACCTAAATATATTGTTTTGGGGAATGCTAATGTAAATGGTACATGTTTTCAATTTCAAATTCCACTTGTTCATTGCTGGAATGTAGGGAAGTTATTTGGATAACTTCTGCAGCTCCCTGTTCAGGTTCACTGATTTTGCTATAGCTCCGTACTCATTATTGATTGAAATATCATTTACTATATCTATGCAGTTTATTTTCTTATGATAAAAATATCATCTAAAGTGAAAATGTTGCCATATAAATATCTATACTCCAATTATTACTTATATAAAATGGTGGTAATTGTTTATAATCAAAGAAATATCTCACTTTTATTTATTTATTTATTTATTTATTTATTTATTTATTTATTTATTTTTGCTTAGGAAAGTATTCTCTTTTTTCTTTTTTTTTCTTTTAGTATCTCACTTTTAAAACAACAGATTTAAGATTGTATTTTGGGGTAAATATTTATCATATGGAAAAAAACATGTCTATGATGAGTGTTATACACTTTCTCTAACACTGGACATTTGCTTTCCTAAATTAATCACAGTATGCACCATATAATGAAATTATATCTCTGAAAAGAGCAAGGAATAGCTGACCATTAAGTAAAATATTTATTTTACTTTTCTTTTTTGCTTAACTTCTGAAGCTGAACGAGGTTTAACCAGTAAAAGGCTGTATTTTTCAATTGTTCCCATTTTACGGATGGTTAAAGTCTGTAGAATAAATAAACTCAACTTCGTTGGCAAGCCTGAAAGAACTGTAACTTAGAAGTTCTAATGTGTTGATATATACCAAGTGCTCACCAAGGTCTCTGCTTCTGGAATCCCCGACAAGTGATGATTCTGTCTGGAATGCATTAGTGTCATATTCACTTAGGGAAATCGATTGCATAGGAGCCTATATATGGCTATTTAAATAATGAAATATCATTTTACGTTGAAACTAGTGTATAGCACATATAAAATTCCTGAAGCAGTTTTTACACCCCCCCCTTCCACATTTTTGTTCCAAGAAATAATGTCATAATTCAATAGAAGAGGAAATCCACTTATCCAGTGATTCTCCAGAGGTAAGAAGTAGGATTTAGTAGTAAGAGCTGCTGGTCAATAGAAGAATGAGTTTTCTGGTAATTAAAGCTGTCTCTAAGTACATTCTAACATTAGATGTGATCAGAGTTTTGTTTGGTCTGGAATTGGGTGGGGGTTTCACATAACCCAAGATGTTGTAGTATAAATCTGGTCCGGAAAATGTTCCAGGTATTTTTGTTTTAATCCATAATTTAATCCTAAATTATTCTTATTTCTTTGTATTTTTAAATTAATTGTAAAATTGGTTTGATAATTTCCAAGTCTATGTTGACATAGAGTTTTTATCATTTTTTTTTTTTTGCATTGAGTTTGTAGTCAAGTTTTTAAAATAGTAAAATTTGGAAATATTGAGGGTATATTTTTGTTTATTGTTGAAAATGTTTACTTTTCTAATAAATAGACAGGGTGTGTCACTCAAAAGATAAAAATCCATGTGATCACCTGTCACTGGGATATTATTTAAGCTGAGATTGGGTGACTGTCACTTAGGGATGTGGTACAAGATATACCTGATGTGCTATGATATTTGATTAAATTACTTCTGCATTTTCTTACAACTCTAGGATTTTTATTTTGATTGTGAAAGTTCTTGTCTAGCCCCAAATTGTTTTCCATGATGAAACCAATGCATAGTGTAGTGGTTGAAAGCACCAATTGTATGAAAGAACAGATAGAACTGGGATCTGGTCCTTGCTGTCATCAACCAGCTGAGTAGCCAAAGGCACTTATGCAGTTTTCTCAGTTTCTATAGCTTCAAAGTAAGAACAATATCACATAACTGAGTGGTGCACGTTGAGAACATACATGCTAAAGTATGTCATGTGTAATAGGTTTTCATAATGTGATTAGGCCTGGGTTTAAAAACTGAGGGTTTCATATCTTTCAAAGGACATAAAGAAAAAATGATTGAGAAATGAACCTTGATTGGAACTAAAGAAACAACTATGCTATTGATTGATTTGTTTTAACCTATTAATCTGTACTGTCATTGGACCACTTCAATATATACACATTTAGTTTATCACAGTCAAAAACAAATACCTTTGTGACAGATGTATTACAGTTAAGACACTTTAACAACTGCATGGATGAGGAATTTGCAACTGATTGCTTCCTTTCAGAGATAATTCCATAATCTATCACTAAATCAATAGCTCTTTACAGATGCTAGAAGTAATTAAAGATCTAACTAAATGCCATAAACACCATTGTAATTTTCTGCAAATCTGCTTCCTATCAATAATCTCTCATTCATATTTATCACTTTCTACCGGGCCAAATTCATCAGTAAAATTTTTCTTGCACACCTCCTTTACAGAATGTTACTCACGCTGTTGGTACATGTTTCCTATTCATGCACACAGGCACATGGTTCTGTGCAGGCCACAAGTCCCAAGAGTACAATGTGAGTAAGAAATGCTGAGAATACAAGAAAACAATCCTTCTTAGCCTCGGGTTTCCACCCTTCACTGAGAACCCTCCTAGAGTCCTCTCACCAACATGCAGAATCCAGTTCCATAGAAGTATGCAGACCGCTAGAGGCCTCAATCCATCTGTTGCAGGAGAAAGGTTCTACATATGATTTTGCAGATTCATCCCCCTTATTCTTCTCCAGAAAGCTCTCATTATCCCAGAAGTGGAAATAGATGTATGTTCCAGCTAGTGTCTGCAACAGTGTTCAGCAGTCTACTTTAGGGGCCAAATGTTCTTTTGGAAAAGATGACTATTCCAAAACAGCATGCAGACATGCATATACACACAGAAAGACATGTTTGGGGTCTTTCTGAATTTTGTAATGAATCTTGGGATAATGAGAAAAAGAAGTTGATGCAACATAAAGGCAGAAGAGTAGAATTGTAGATTTCTGTGCATTAGACTGATGTGTTTACAAGATGGGTGTTTTTTGGGGGAAGGTTAGAATGACTTTCTCTTTCTATCAGAAGTAGCTTCAGCATTCCTCCCGTAGGTCTGTTGGCACCATTGAGAAGTTAGCACATTTCTCTTAGGATGTGAGTGAAATTGAGGTAGGAGCTCCTGCATGTCAAATGGCTCCAACGTCCAGCACAAATTCAGCAACACAAATGGGAAGCTGTTCAGGTTCAGCTGGCATTTCATTTTCTATATGATATCATTAGAGTCTAATTGGCTGCATTCAGCTGCTGACAACAACATACGTCGTATCAAATTTGTTGTGAGTTAGGAGGTGAGAGATATGGGGTTGTGTTAAAAAAGTTTTCACCATGAATTTGTATCAGGCAGGACAATTCAAAGAAACAGCTGCCAAAAAGTCTACAACTTGTTTGCTATTTGATCAAACAACAGGCTAAGTTGTTATTGTTTTCTGGGGACTGAGGATATTGAAAGAGACAAAAGAAACCTTGTAAAATATTGTTTTCAAAACTCATTGCACCCTGTTTGTCTCGAGCAGGAGTTTTGACATTTTATTGGAAATGCTACTGTTTGAAGATTTTTGCATTTATGACTTGGATAAATTTAAAAGTAAAATTTCACTTAGAGATCTGAAGTTTTAAAACTTCTAATTCCAGTCACTTTCATATGCATTTCAGAACCATAGGTAGTATTTGTAAAATGTTTATTGACCAGTCATATTTGCTTTATATTTCTGATGTAATAAGCTAAACTTGTTTGCATATTTACCATAAAAGAAAGCAAAAGTAATAATAATGAACTCAATATGAAACATTTTGTACTTCCTAAGCCTATTGAATGTATGACAATTACCCTTCTAAAAGAAAAAACTATATATTTTAAAAAACATGACGTATCCTAGTTTTTTTAAAAGATTTTTTAAATTAATTTTAGAGAGAGATAAAAGGAGAGGGAGAAAAAGAGAGAAGCATCAATATGAGAGCAAAAAATCATTTGGCTGCCTCCTGCATGAGCCTACAACTTGGACATTTGCCTTGACCAGCAATTGAAGCAGCAACCTTTCCATGCAGGGGATTATGCCCAACCAACTAAGCCATATCAGCCAGGGCAGCACACCTTAATTTTAATCGGAACTCTTATGATGTGAACATATACTATTTGCCTTCTCATGAAAATATTTTTTTCAGGTTATAAACCTGGTTTCTATTTACTATACCTATAATCTTATAACGTATTTATTTGGAGCCTTGAAAAATATGCTTTTGAGAATAATGTAATCTAATACATAGAAGATCAATGTCATACTTTACATCTTAATCCCTTTAATGGCTTATTTCCATAAATGATGATGTTTAGCTACCTCAAGAGAGGAACAACATATAGTAGAAACATTCTCCAGATGCCAGGGGACTTCACACTTCTCAGTAGCAACACTCAGCACTCAAAACACTTGTAATTAGTCAGTATCTGCTTTTCCACTCAAGTGGCTCTCAGCGTTGGATGCACATTGGAATCACTGCACACTTTTAACAAAACAATATTGATGCCTGGGTAGCACTCTAGAGATTCTAATTTAATTAATCTCAGAGAGGGATCCAGAGATCGAGATTTTCTAACTCTTGTAACCTTGCTTATTAAAACATCTTACCAAGGAAACCATGCATTCCACTGTAACTTTAATGGCAGAAGGAACGTGTCTTTAGTGCATAACTCAATGTTTGGCACAAACTAGACCCTAAGTAAATATTAGATGGGTAGATGGATAGATAGGTAGCCAGTTGGTTCTGGACAAGTTCTTTTACCTTTATGGAGCTTAATTTTCAGTATGTATTTCGAAAAGTTTGACCTACATATCCCTTTCTTCCACTTCAGTGACCTACCTGAGAGTTGTAGTAATGTGCCTATCTAGTCATTGTCTCCTCGAAATTTTTAAAAAGTATCCAATAAGTACTTTGATAAGTTTAATGATTTTGCTGAATTAAATTACTAAATTATGTATTTTATAAAACCTTTATAGGGATTTTTATTATTTATCCTTTTAAGTATAACTGTAGATTAACATGTTATAAAATGAAATATGTTTTCCCTTGGAGACAATATGAAGTTTATTTATATATTTTGCATATACAAAAGTTACTCTAATAAATCAGAAACTTGTGAAAGAAGCCTTCAGGCATACAAGTTATTTAGTAATAATTTCTTTGTCTAAAGAAGCTATTTCTTATCAATCTTTATAATTTAAACATTAAATTATAATATTTAATTTTCATTTTAGTCATGATATACTTATTTTGGGAATTGTTTACATGAAGTCTTTTTCTATTTCTGTTTAGAAGACATTTATTTTAATAATTCACCCCCATTGTCACCATTAAACAATTGGCAAAGACTCAAGAGTCACAGAAGTGTTCAAAGTTTATAATTAATGAATAATATTTTGAAATTTAAGTGTATGGGCCATAGTAGGGATTTTATTATAACAACTAGAGGCTTGGTGCACAAAAATTTGTGTACTCAGGGCTGTCCCTCAGTCTGGCCCGGCCTATGTCCTCTTGCACTCTGGGACACCTTGGGGGATGTCCACCTGCTGGCTTAGGCCCACTCCCCGGGAGATCAGGCCTAAGCTGCAGTCAGACATCCTTAGCACTGCTGAGGAGGCAGGAGAGGCTCCCATCACGACCTCTGTACTGGCAGACATCAGCATGGCTTGTGACTGAGCAGAGCTCCCTTTGTGGGAGCGCATTGACTACCAGGGGTAAGCTCCTGCATTGAGTGTCTGCTCCCTGGTGGTCAGTGTATGTCATAGTGACCAGTTATTCCCAGTGGTTCTGCTGTTAGGGTCAATTTGCATATTACCCTTTTATTATATAGGATAGAAACCTGGTGCATGCAGGGTGGGGGTCCCTGCTGGGGTGCCTGGACAGCCTGGGTGAGGGGGGCTGATGGCTGTTTGCAGGCTGGCTGGGGCCCCCAGCGACCCAAGCTCCCAGTGAGGCTGGCTTGAAGCAGGTATCTGGGTTTTATTTATTTATCTTCTATAATTTAAACTTTGTTGGCTTGAGCAGAGGCCACAGCCAGTCAGGTGGGAAGCTTGACTTCCTCCATTACCAAGTCTCCTGCTTGCTCCAGCTCTGTGGCTGCTGACCACCATCTTGGTTGGGTTAATTTGCGTATAGTTGCTGTGAATGACTGGTGAGTGTGGCTTGGGGTGTAGCAGAGTGACACCAATTTTCATGCTTTTTTTTTAAAAATATATTTTATTGATTTTTTACAGAGAGGAAGGGAGAGGGATAGAGAGTTAGAAACATCAATGAGAGAGAAACATCGATCAGCTGCCTCTTGCACACTCCCACTGGGGATGTGCCTGCAACCAAGGTACATGCCCTTGACCAGAATTGAACCTGGGACCTCTCAGTCTGCAAGCCGATGCTCTATTCACTGAGTCAAACCGGTTAGGGCTGCATTCTTCTCTTTTATTAGATTAGATAAGAATCAAGAGAGTTTAGCTTTGGTGAAAGAAAATTAGAAAAAATTAAAAAGTTTGTAAAAGTGCAACCTAGGGTTTCATTCAACCTTGTTTCCTTTTGAAAGTTAGCCTCTAAAATGCTCTAGGTTTGTGGTGGAATTATATATTTTTTCCAGATTATAAGAGAAAGCTTATTTAGAAGGATACAAAGGTGGTAAAAGTGAACTAGCTGGGATGCATAGACTCAGGAAACGAATTACAGAAGCAGAAGAAGAGCCCTTGGATTAGGAGAGAGAAAGGCAAAGGTGAGCATGCCTCAGAGAAAGCAGAGGGGGTCAGGAAAGGTGCAGGCATGCCCCAAGAGGAAGAGCGCTGTGATGAATTTTAGAGGAATTAAACTTGAACATCTCAACACTATGTAATTAACCATAGTCAAGTTTGCCTATAATTACTGTGTGTCCTACGCCTAATAATTGGATGCTAGCCTGATGAGGGTTACCGAGTACTTGAGTGGGTCCTCTGGTTTACCAGCAGGTTGATGTTTATATGTTAACTAGAGGCCCAGTGCACAAAAATTTGTGCACTTGGGGGGTCCCTCAGCCCAGCCTGTGCCCTCTTGCGCAGTCTGGGAGCCCTCAGGGGATGTCCACTTGCCAGCAGGGAGCAGGCTTAAGCTGCAGTCGGACATCCTTAGAGCTGCTGAGGAGGCAGGAGAGGCTCCCACCACCACCGCTGTGCTGGCAGCCTTCAGCCTGGCTTGTGGCTGAGCAGAGCTCCCCCTGTGGAAGCACACTGACCACCAGGGGGCAGCTCCTGCATTGAGCGTCTGCCCCCTGGTGGTCCGTGTGTGTCATAGTGGCCAGTAATTCCCAGTCGTTTTACTGTTAAGGTCAATTTACATATTACCCTTTTATTATATAGGATGAGCTTCCAAGCTTTCCAGGTTCACGATGCCCTGAGTGTCTCAGTAATAGGACAAAAAAAATCTTTAATAATTTTATTTACCAACAATTTTATTAAACCCAAATTACTTTATGAGTATTCATGTCCTAAGACATTGGTAGTAAGTTGAAAATATAATAAGCTAAAAGAAAATATATTTTATTTCATTTTTATTCTAGAGTTTTTAATTATACAGGTTTCAAGTGTACAACTCTATGACACATCATCTGTAGACTACATTGTGTGTCCACCACCCAAAGTCAAATCTCCTTCTGTCATCAGACACTTGATGCCTTTCACCTCTACCCCTCTTTTCCCTCTGCTAGCCACCATATTGTATGTATACATGAGTTTTTGCTTGTTTATTTTTTATATGTTTTTTATTTATTTCAGAGAGGAAGGGAATGGAAAAAAGATAGAAACATCAATGATGAGAGAGAATTATTGATCAGCTGCCTCCTGCACACCCACTACTGGAGATCAAGCCTGTAACCCCAGGCATGTGCCCTGACCACGAATTGAACAGTGACTTCCTGGTTCATAGATTGAGCCAGGTCAGCCAGCCTTCATTGTTTATTTGTTGCTTTCAGTTGTACATTCCCCCATATGAGTAAAATCATATGGTTCTTGACTTTTTCTGTCTGACTTATTTTGTTTAGCATGATATCCATCCATGTTGTTGCAAATGGCAGTATTCATCTTTTCTGTGGCTGAGTAGTATTCCATTGTATGTATGTACCACATCTTCTCTATTCAATCCTATATCAAAGGATGCTTTGGTTCTTTCTTCGTCTTGGCCACCATAAATAATGCTGCAGGGAACATAGGGGTGTATATGTCTCTGCAAGTAAATGTTTTGAAAATTTTCAGGTAGATACCCAAAAGAGGGATTGTGGGGTCATACAGTAATTCTATCCTTAATTTTTTGAGGAACCTCCATACTATTGTTCCATAATGGCTGTACCAGTTTACATTTTCACTAGCAGTGAACGAGGGTTCCTTTTCCTCCATGACCTCTCCAACACTTGTTATTACTTGTCTTGTTGATAATAATAGCCATTTCAGCAGATGTGAGGTCGCATCTTATTGTACTTTTGATTTCCAGTTCCCTAACAGCTAGTGGAGTTGAGCATCTTTTCATATATCTGTTGGACATTATATACTAGTGTATTCTTGGAGGAGTGTCCATCCTTGTCCTCTGTCCATTTTTTTAATTGGATTTTTTTTGTTGGTGAGTTATATGACTTCCTCACACATATTGGATATTAACCCCTTGTCAGAACTATTGTTTTGCAAATATCTTCTGCCATTTGGTTGGTAGCCTCTTTGTTTTGTTGACTGTTTCTTTTGCTGTGCTGATGCTTTTTAGTTTGATATATCCTCATTTTTTGCTTTAAATTCCCTTGCCTTTGGGGTCAAATTCATAAAATTCTAAGATGAAGATCCATAAGTTTAATATCATGTTTTCTTCTATGTTATTTATTGTTTCATGTCTTATATTTAGGTCTTTGGTTGATTTTGAGTTAATTTTTATATATGAAAACAAACAGCAGCCTAATTTCATTCATTTGCATGTGGCTTTCCAATCACTTACTAGCCAGATGTGTGTGTGCCTGTTGGGCACTGCACAGCATCTCAATCAGATTGGATGTTATCGCCTTCATTTTCTGTTCAAATTGATTCTCAAGTGGCACTTGCTTTTTATCCCATCAACCACTAAAATTCAGGTTCCTAAGGATAAGACATCCCTGAAAGGAAGATTACAAGGTATACTTTTGAGATTGTGAGCTGCTATTAGCTAATCATTTGTGCAGTGTTTAGTAGGTATCATCCTGTATTTCCTTTCAAATTTTAAAACAATCCACAATGTCTTTGTAAGATTAGTGCAGCACCCTGATGTTTCAATGCAGGTTGGGAACTGTGGAGGTAAATTTTTCTCAATTAGGCTCCCGTTATTCTGGATTTCATTACATCAAACGATGGGCAATAAAATATAAGAAAGCATTGCTGATTAGCTTATTTACTAAATCCTTAAATCTTTATTAGCCAAAACCATCTATATTTTAAAAACTAACTTTGTTTGAGAGAACAGATATTAGTGCCACTTCTTTATGATATATTTTAAAATTGAATAGCTTTTTTATCCCTGAAAATAAAAGTCAATGCAAGCAAATTCTATTCTTTGCAGTAAAGAAAGCAGAAAAGAATAAAGAATAATCTCATATCCACCATTCCAGAGTAAAAAGCACCAATATTTGTATAATTATTGACACTTTTTTGCTCATTATAAATGAACTAGGGCCCGGTGCACAAAAATTTGTGCACTCGGGGGGTAGGGGTCCCTCTGCCTGGCCTGTGCTGTCTCACAGTCTGGGACCCCTCAAGGAATGTCTACCTGTTGGGTTATGCCCACTATCCAGGCAATTGGACCTAAGATGGCAGTCAGACATCCCTCTGGCAGCCCGGGAGCCCTTGGGGGATGTCCACTTGACAGTGGGGAGCAGGGCTAAGCTGCAGTCAGACATCCTTAGCGCTGCTGAGGAGGCAGGAGAGGCTCCCACAACCACTGCTATACTGGCAGCCTTCTAGCTTGTGACTGAGCAGAGCTCCCCCTGTGGGAGTGCCCTGACCACCAGGGGCAGCTCCTGCATTGAGCATCTACGCCCTGATGGTCAGTGTGTGTCATAGTGACCAGTCATTCCAAGTTGTTCTGCTGTTAGGGTCAATTTGCATATCACCCTTTTATTATATAGAATGAACAATATACATGTCTCACTTGCTTTAAAAATGCTGTATACCATTTTACAATCTGTTTTATTCAGTTAATCACATAAGCTATATATTTTAGCTGTTTTTCCTTTTGAAGTGTGCACTTTCATCCTATAGCAGCAGAGATGAGCACTTAGTGACCCTCTAAGACTTCATTCATTCATTCATTCATTCATTTTAATCCCCACTAAAGGATGTGATTTGTATTGATTTTTTTTAGAGGTAGAAACATTGATTGATGTGCGAAACATTGATTGCTTGCCTCTCATTTGCATCCTAACTGGGGCTTGAACACTTTAACCCAAGTATGTATCCTGACTGGAATTGAACCCACAACATTTTTGGTGTAAGAGAGAATACTCCACCCAACTGAGAAACCCAGCCAGAGCACCACTGCATTTATTATATCATCTTTTACAGTAAAAACTTGCTTCATTTTGTTCTAATACAATTAAAGTTCCCTGGGACTTATTCATTCTTCTGAAGTTTTACAAAAGTCATTGAAAAAAAATAAAACAAGCTTTTATCTAATTTTATTGTGAGAGAATAGCTTTTGAGTGTTCTGTCTTCTTTGTAATGTTTATTTGTTTCAATGGTATTTTAACTGGAACTAACATTTTGAAACTTAAATTTTTCATGGCCAACAGAATTTTTCAGATTTTTATGTTAACTAGTAAATATTCAATCTATTCTATTAAAGCTTCAAATTTTTCTATTTTTATGTTTTTTAATGTGTGCATAAATATTCTGTTTAGTATTATGGAAATTTTCTATTTTATTAACCTCTTAAAGAACAAATTATTGGCACATATAAGGTCTACTTCATCTATTTTATCTACATTTAAACTATTTATAAACAATTGGCTTTATTCATGCTTTAAAATATTTAAAATATTTATTTTTTTAATTAGTTAAGTATAATGAATATTTAGTTGAGGTATTACAAGGTTTCTTATTTAAACATGAATAGATCAACCAAAGGACTTTTATGCATGCATTTAAGCATAACCAATGGACACAAATCACTGGGGGGTAGGGGAGGCTGAGGGAAGGGCAGGGGAAAAAAAGAGATATTTGTACTAATCTTTGTAATACTTTATGAAATAAATAAATAAATAAATAAATAAATAAATAAATAATAAAAATATTATAAGTTAAATAAAAAAAATAAATAAACATGAATACATTTAAGGTTATATTTTTCTTTGTGTACCAAATAAGAAAATCACATTTTCATTATGATTTATATACTAAATTTGTGTTTAATATTATCATCTATAGGAGAATTAAGTAATAGTTGTTAAAATATTACTAGTCATTTATTTGTGTTATCATTAATATTAATATTAATATTAAATTTTATTTTATCAAAAATTTTCAACCTATTAGGACTAATATGATTAATTGTTTTCTAAATACATTTTCATATATGAAAGAAAATTTATAACATTATTTATAAGGTCCAAGTTTCAATATATAGTACTAAACAAGCTTGTTAAGTATTCTCTATTCCTATTTTTTTTTTGATAATTGATCTATTTGATTAAAACTGTATGTTAAACAATTCCTCAAGCAATTTTTAACTTTATGCTTTTCTAGATAGCTTCTAAATAGCTTTTAATTTTTCATATGCTTCTGCCATGTGCATGATGATTTATGGCTCAGCTCTGTATTATGGTTTGTTTTAACAGTAAAATATAAAAATCTTAGGTTGAGTTCTGTCTTCTGATATTAATGCTGCTCACTTTTTACTTTGCACACATCTAATATATACTTTACACATCTTTATTGTTAACCTTTTCAAAATTTAATTGCCTTTAAGTATAATTATTATTAATATCAAAGTGCTAAAATTTTCTTTTGATCATAAACTAAATTTATCTTTAAAAGAGAAATTTAAGTTAGTCACCTATATTGTGATAATTGATGTTTTTATCTCATTATTCTTATGAAATTTTATGCTATATATTGTTATGATTTCTTAGGATTTCCTTCTTCTAATAACCTACCTTTTCTATGATGATCAAGTGCTCTTGGTCTTTCGTGGCTTTCATTATCTTGTCAGATCCACGACTTAGAAATTTACATTCTAATTCTATTCTACACACCATTAAATATATATATACACACACACACACATGCACACACACACACTAGGGGCCCGGTGCGCAACAATTTGTGCACTCGGGAGGTTCCTCAGCCCGACCTGTGCCCTCTTGCGGTCTGGGACCCCTCAGAGAATGTCCACCTGCTGGCATGCCTGACCAGCCTGGGTGAGGGGCTTATGGCTGTTTGCAGGCTAGCCAAGCCCCCCAGTGTGGACCCTCAACCCAATGGGGTGTGGCCAGCCTGGGTGAGGGGCTGAGGGCCGTTTTCAGGCTGCCCACAGTCCCTTCAGGGTTCGAGTCCTTACTGGGGTGTCTGGGTAGCCTGGGTGCAGGACTGAGGGCTGTTTTCAGGCTGCCCACAATCCCTTCAGGGTTGAAGCCCCTACTGGTGTGCTTGGGAAGTGTGGGTGCGGGGCTGAGGACTGTTTTCAGACTGCCCACAGTCCCTTCAGGATTTGAATCCCTACTGGTGTGCCTGGGAACCCAGGCTGTGGGGCTGAGGGCTGTTTTCAGGCTTTCAGGCTGCCCACAGCTCCCATCTACCCAACGTCCCAGCAAGGCTGGCTGGAAGCAGGTTTCTGGGGTTTATTTATCTTCTATAATTGATACACTATAATTTAAGCCCAGGCCTAGGCAGGTAAAGAAGACTCCTGTTGGCTTCAGCTCCGTGGTTTCTATTATTGAAAGAATGTTGCCTTAGAAGAGGCCCAGCCAGCCTAGGCAGGCAGTTTCTTCCATCACTGGTGCAGCGGAAGCCACCTGTTTGGTTCAGCTCCATGGCTTCCATAATTGCAACTATGTTGCCATGAGCAGAGAGAGGCCCAGCCTGCCTAAGCAGACAGTTTACTCCTGCTGCAACGGAAGCCTCCTGTTTACTCTAGCTCAGTGACTGCCAGCGTCCATCTTGGCTGGGTTAATTTGCATACAGCTGCTCTGATTGGCTGGTGGGCATGGCTTAGGCATCCCAGAGAAATGGTCAATTTCAATATTACTTTTTTATTAGATTTTATATATATATATAATTTATTTGCATATCTTTAACAATTTCAAGAATAAAAATGTACTAATGGATTCTTTAAGATTTTTTGGAGGAATAGAGCATTAATATATAGCATCTCAAAAGAAGTAGAGTTTTTCTTAACTATTGATTTTGGAAACATTTTTCTTCTTTCTTTGGTAGTCGGTACTATGTTATAGAGAGGGATGGCACTTTCTAGTCCGCTTATTCAGTATTCTCTGTAACTACCCTGTGGGAAAGAAGAGAGGTTAGTAAATGTGTAATTAGTCACAGAGAGAATTTAAGTTTGCCCAAACTTAAATATGTTACTCCCTTTGAGGTATGTGGGAAAGTTCAATCATTGGCAGTGACGGGACCCTGCCCTTGACCTTTCATGTAAGGTTCATGGTAGAGTGGAAAAGAATTAAGGATTTGTAGTGGGGAAGCCAGTCCAGACACTTGTTTCCTGTGTGAGAATTAGAGAAAGCAATACACTGTTTGATTCTCACAATACTTAAAGATGGTTACATTTTTAAAATGGTTTTATAAGGTGTAAAGCATGATGCGCCTCATTATTATCCTTTTAGGTATTGAATATTATCTTCAGAAAATAACAAATGCTATACAAGTCCTTTCTTTTCTAAATATATTGCCAGAACAGTTTTTTCGTTGTACTTTCCTCCACCTGTTTTATTAGCTGCTTCCTATGGAGAATTGAATCTCCATCACTATGTATGGAGTATGCCTTTTTGTCTTTCGTTGGCTCCTGTTCAGTTTGCACTATGTTTCAGAAGTACTGCCAGAGAGTTGTATTTCACAGAACAATATTACTGCAACAACAAAGAGTTGATTTAAGTGAGTCTGAATAGCAAAATATAGCAGAAATACATGACTGAAATGATGATTGCTAACATATACAGCAATAACATATGACTGAAATAACGGGTAACATATGAGATAGAAGTGAATCTGTAGCCTTGGTCCTTTATAGATTGCCAAAACACCTTTTCTAGTTATCTGTGTTGTCAGCATATTTTTAAAAAATAAATTTACAAGTTCTATTTTTTTGTGGGTGATGGAGATGAATTTGAAATTGGCCTAAGCATACTCATTGTATTGGTTAAGGAAAGATTTATCTCAGCTGAAAACTTGCTTGTTCCATTTATAGGAACTTCCATTGTTCATTACACAATCCAGATAACAGTATTAATGAGAAATTAGCCTTTGCTCTCCTTAGTTTTCATTTCATGACTCATGATGCATTTTTTCTGCAGAGACTCATTAGGTTGTTTTATTGCTATGCATTCATTGTATTAAAAAGAATGGAAAGGTCTGCATTGTGTTCTTAAACTTATTGCTAGATTTTCTAACACCATAATGGCAGGAAGGAATGATTCTGTTACTAAAATCTCCTTGTGATTACTTCATCTATTACTATGCTGAGTGGCCTAATAACAAATTTTTATATCAAAACTAGAGGCCTAGTACACAGATTCCTGCACATTGAAAGGAAATTAATTAGAAAGATATTTTAAAGGCCAGGGAGGGACCACAAGAGGGCTCCATGGCGTGCCTGACTTGTTTCACCCAGTCCCCATTGGTAGGACCCCAGCAGCAAGCTAACCTACTGGTTGGGGCATCTGCCCCCTGGTGGTCAGTGTGCATCATAACAACTGATGGAATGATGGAATGGTTGGAGGGACAATTAGCACATTAGGCTTTTATCTATATAGATGTTCTCCTTAGGTTATATATTTTCTATAATGAGCATCAAAAACCTGTGACTCTTTGTGTGCCAAAAGCAAGTTGCTATTTCATGAAGTTGCTTTTTACATTGAATCATATTGAACTTCTTAGAAATTAGCCTCTCAGTTACATCCACAGTTTAAGTTTAAGTAAACTACCAAAGAGGAGCCCTTTCCTAGGTCACACTTGTTCAGAAAGTTTAGCAAGAATATAGCAATAAGCCCTGACCGATTTGGCTCAGTGGATAGGGCGTTGGCCTGGGGACTGAAAGGTCCCAGGTTCGGTTCCAGTCAAGGGCATGTACCTTGGTTGCAGGCACATCCCCAGTGGAAGGTGTGCAGGAGGCAGCTGATCGATGTTTCTCTCTCATCAATGTTTCTAACTCTCTATCCCTCTCCCTTCCTCTATGTAAAAAATCAATAAAATAATTTTTTTAAAAAAATATAGCAATCAAAGAGGTCACTTGTTCGCAGATTTCCTTTTCATCCAATTCTGAAATAACCATTGTGCTATCTATTTAAGCATGATATATGTTGAAGTAACACTACTCTGACTTCAAACCAGTTGTGTATTTATGAATTCTTTATCCTGCATTCAGAAGGTGTGTCCTGTGCTTTCAAGTATTGTGCATTTCATGAAAAGTATGTCCTCCTGAGTTATTACCTGTTTTAATAAGTACAAAACCAGTGAGTGAGGGCTTATTATACAACTGACATGGTGTTTGAGAATTTTGTATTATCTATCTCATGTGATCTTCACACTAGTCCTATGAGTTAGGAATTATCCACCTTATGTCTGTAAGGAAACTGAGATCGAGATAAATTAGTTTCACTGTGGTCACAGAGAGTGTCAAATTCTACCTTAGGCCCACCTGATAACAAAATTTCTGCTCTTTGCTAGAATCCTGCCTGATGGTGAATCAATTGTGTGTCTATAGTTGTTCCTGTAGGACTGAGCTGCAGTTACTGACCAGATCTTTTTCAAAGCAGAATATAGCTAGGAAGGAAGCTAACCAAGAGCAAGAGGCCAGGAAAAAACAAAAAACAGAAAAGAAAAGAAAAAAGAGAGAGAGAGAAAGAGGCCAGGTTTTGGGAGGCCCTTAGAGGCAAGGTAGAGCCTGCAAGCACCTGTCACTAAACAGGCTACAGTGTCAGAGGGGAGACCATAGGGAAGAGCAATCAACACAGGTGCCCAGTACCTTTCACTGTAGTGAGGGCAGCTTCCCAGCTCTGACACAAAGGGAAGTGAAGGTCTCACATCGTAACAGCCACTGCCCAGAAGCAATACATGTTATACCAATTTTCACACTTACGCAGATTTTATTATAATCATTAAAATACAAATTCATTTTAAAGCATCATTGAATTCAGAGCTTTACCTTTAAATATTTTGTCAGTTGACAGATAGTAAAATTACAATTTAATGGGCCCATAAAAATTAGATTTAATGTTGGCAGTAAAATGTGTCTAGCACACACACACACACACACACACACACACACACACACACACAATATGCCCAGAGCCATAGCATTACTGGATTTATGTAGTCCTGAACCATACTGAGGGCCATTATTCTTCCAGTGATTCAAATTAGCATTTTACATATACAATCTCATTTAATCTCTTAATCTACAAAGTAAGTTCTACTATTGTCCCATGTTTCAGGTATAAAAACTGAGGCTAAACTTTCAATTTCTAAGAATAACCTACCATAAGTAGTTTTGTGGAGGTTAAAATGGCTAATAAATTTAAAACAGTACAGATGAAGTTTAAGGCAATAATGTGAACTATCATCAGTAGTTGCAATAACAGTCATGGCTTGTTATTAATATTAGTTCCCTTGAAGTCACAAGCCATTCATTTTATTTGTAAAACTTATTGATAATATATAGGTTGTCTGTTCCTAAGAGAGGTTTAGAAAGTTAGCACAGAGTCATCGAGGGACATGTTATTACGTCTGAAGAGTAAATAGGATTTCATCAGACTTTAGGAACAAGCAAGAGAGTGAAAACGTGTTTCACTTTCTAGAGTGTGCAACAGGTAACACCCCAAGACTTGGGAGATACTTGTTTCCTCCCAGCCGGCATCATTGTAATGTTTATTTGTTTGTTTGTGTATATGTGTGGGAGTAAGGGGGCTGTTAAAATGAAAGTCATGGGAATTAATAGGATATGATTAAAATGTAGAGCATGGAAAACGTCTCTATTAGAATAGTCAGTAATCAAAACTTATTAAATCAATACTTCATCTTTTTTATGCCTGAGTAGTATTCCATTGTACATGTGTATCACATCTTCTTTATACAATCATATAGTGAAGGGCACTTTGGTTGTTTCCAAGTCTTGGCCACAGTGAATAATGTGGTGGTGAACATAGGGGTGTATATATCTTTGCAAATAAGTGTTTTGTAATTTTCAGGTAGATACCCAGAATAGGTGTTGCTGGATCATATAGTAACTCTATTCTCAATTTCTTGAAGAGTCTCCATACTAATCTTGAAAATATTATGCTAAGTGAAAAAAGTCAGACAAAAACACTCAAGAACCATATGATTTCATTCATATGTGTGATATAAAACTGAAAGCAACAAATGAGAAAACAAAACAAACAAACAAAAAACCATAGAAATATAGCAGTGTTGTGGTTTCTAGAGAAAAGGGGGATGGAAGGATAGTAAAGGGCAAATGAAATCAAATATATGATGATGGAAGAAGATTTTACTTTGAGTGATTGGCACACAAAGCAATATACAAATGGTGTACCATAGAACTACACACTTAAAACGTAATTAATTATATTAACCAACTAGAGGCCCTGTGCACATTTTTATACTAGGCAGGGGCAGTGGCTGTACTTCAGCCCAGCCTGTGCCCTCAGCCCAGCCTGCACTGGGCCTAAGCTGACAGTTGGACATCCCCTGAGGGGTCCTTAGTGCTACCACAGAGATGAGAGAGGCTCCGGACACCACCGCTGTGTTTGCCAGCCATGAGCCTGGCTTCTGGGATTCTGGCTGAGTGACTCTCTACATGTGGGAGTACACTGACTACCATGGGGCAGCTCCTGCATTGAGTGTCTGCCTCCTAGTGGTCAGTGTACATCATAATGACAGGTCATTCTATCATTCGGTCAATTTGCATATTAACCTTTTATTATATAGGATTATATAGGATGTCACCCCAATACATTTAATTGAAATAAACTTATTATGAATCAAGGGGGTGGCGGCTGGGGGTTCTCCGATGTGTCTGGCTCAACATGCCTCGTCGTCCCCAGGTCTGCAGCCGCCACCGCAGCCAAGGGCTGGCCGGGACAGCGGCTGGGGGTTCTCTGATGGGTCTGGCTTGCCGTGCCCTTTCATCCTCCAGGAGTGTGGTAGAAAATCCCTAGATCACCTTTTTGGATTCTTATTACCCAATTTACTAAGAATATTACCAGTGGTATACAGGGTGCTTGGCCAATGAGCGGTAAGAAAAAGTGTTTCCTCTCTAGTTCACTTAGATCACCAGCTCCACCCCTGTCCCTCCAATCCCAGCTCCACCCCTGCCCAGGCCTGTAAGCTCTGGCCAAGGATGCAGGCCTGGGCAGGGGACCCCCAGACCCCTGAAATCACCGGCTCCAACCATGTCCAGGCCTACAGCCTCTGCCTGAGGATGCAGGCCTGGGCAGAAGACCCCCAGGATCCTCTGATCACCAGCTTCACAGAGCCCAGGCTATCTGCCCCCTGCCATTGCCAGCTCTGCCCTTGCCCCACTGGCAGCCTCTGGCCAAGGTGATAGGCCTGGGCAGGAGACCCCCAGGCCCCTGCAATTGCCAGCTCTGACCCTGCCTCACTACAGCCTCTGACCAAGGCTACAGGCCTGGGCAGAGGACTCCCAGACCCCCAAATTGCTGGCTCCACCAGTGCCCAGACCCCTGTGATCACAGGCTCCACCCCTGCCCCTCCAATTGCTGGCTCTGCGGAGCACAAGCACCTGCTATCTCCAACCTTGCCCTACCCAGGCCTGAGGCCTCTGGCCCAGGCCTTATGCCTGGGTAGGGCACCCTTATACCCCTCCAATCACTGGCTGTGCCCCTGCCCCCTCTGATCACCAGCCCGCCCTTGCTCATGCCTGAGGTCTCTGGCGAAGGCCTCTGGCCTAGGTAGGGGACCCCTGCCCCCTCTGATAGCCTGTTCCACTCCTCAGTCCCCCCACTTCCCCTGCCACCTGCCTGGTTAACAGGCCTGACCACTTCAGTGGTGAGGTTGAGCGGGACTAGGTACCACCATCTTGTGGTTATGGGGGACGGCCATATTTGTGATGGAGTGACACCTAATTTGCATATTAATATTTTATTAGATAGGATAACACCAGCCTAGAGGTAAGACCTTTTGTTTTTCTAAATGTAGTGGTCAGATTCTCATCACAATAAGTCATACAGCCCAGCCCGCATGGCTCAGTGGTTGAGTGTTGACCTATGAACCAGGAGGTGATGGTTCCATTCCCAGTTAGGGTACATCCCGGGTTGTGGACTTGGTCCCCAGTGTGAGGTGTGCAGGAGGCAGCCAATCAATGATTCTCTATCATCACTGATGCTTCTATCTATCTCTCTCTCCCTCTCCCTTCCTCTCTGAAATCAATAAAAATACAGTTTTTAAAAAGTTAATATCAAGTGTTGTCAAGGATGTGAAGAAATAAATCTTCACAATGATTTATTTTGAGCTCTGTACAATGGCATATAAAACGGTATAACCCTTAGCATATCAGTTTCTTTAAAAATAATGTGAATTTTAAAAAATGTGAATATATAATTACCACATCCAGTAATGCACTCCTAGGCACTTATTTTACACAAAGGAAAATTTATGTTAACACAGAAGCTAATACGTGAATGTCCCTATCAGTTTAAGTTGCAATAGACAGAAACTAGAAACAACTCGAATGTCCTTCAGCAGATGGACAGTTAAAGTGTGGTACAGGCATGCCCATTATTCCCAGAAATACAAAGGAACAAGCTTTTGATTCTTGCAGCCACTTAGATGGACCTTACTGAGAGAAAAAGTAAAAAGCCTGTATCATAGAAGTCTCATATTGTGAGATTCTTGCAATGACATAATTATAGAAATAGAGGTCACCTGGGGGTTGCCAGGGTCTGTGGAAAGGGAGGGAGGAGGATACCAAGGGGCAGTCGGTTTGTGTTGAGGGAACAGCCTGGATATTGACTGCAGTGCTGGTTATAGGCATCTGTGGCTGTGAGAACATCTCTTAGAATTATCCACAGGGACGTTTTTAAAAATAATTGCATGCAGAAATGGCAGCCCCGACTTTTCTCTGGATCCCAGAGATCACGGACTTCTCTGCACCCACCGTGACTTTTCATTTGAGTTTTTTTGATTGGTCCGTCTTTATATTTTTCAGCTTGTTAACCTTTAGCATGTATCATTTGTAGAATCTCAAGGAAACAATTTAATGAATTGTATTTAAGGGGGAAAACAAAGAAACATGCCTCTTAAACTGGGCTAAAACAGCAAGCAAGGAACGCCCGCAGTCAGGTGCTCAGCAGTATAGAAATCTATAGCATAAGCACTTCCTGAGGTAACCATTTCCCTTGAAAAGTTGAGGTAGCAGGCATGTGGGAGGAACTTCATTTCCACATTAGACAAGGATGGCCATTCTGTGTAGTAGAATGTGAAATTCACGTATATGTTTGACACTAACAACTGATTACGAAGAAATGTCTCACTTGAAGTAAGTGCCTCAGGGCTACGCCAGATCCCTGGGATTTTTGTGCTCTCCTCTCTGTTTATTCTCCTCTTGGAGGAGGAAATGTAGGGCAGAAAGCACTCTTGGCACAGATATGCATGGTGTTTGGCCTTTGTTATCTCTCTCTCTGCCACTTGGCATGTGTTGGGACTGTGACTGGGCTCTGCCTCCTGGGCCTCAGAGCAACTCCACCTCTAGGAAGTCCTGGGAGTGCAGATCCCAGAGTGAGCTAGAGGAGGAAGGGGATGGTAAAACAATAATGACTGTCCTGGTAAGGTCATTCCACTAACAGATGAAAAAGAAATACCCACGGTCTTCACTATCTCTAACCTAGCTCCTTCTCCTGGGCCTTTATCTCACTGGTAAAATAATCCTGGCTCAGTCATTCCTGGACTTCTCCCTCTACCCCACACCACTCCCGCTCCGTCTCTGTGCCTGAATTGTGGTCTAAGTTGTGTGAAGGCCTTCTGTCGTAGCTATCTGGAAGCTGTCACAGTGCCCGCCATGCTAGTGTTCAGGGTCCTGGCAGGCTCAAGCCAGCTCCTTTCAGGTACATGAATCCATTCCCACTGAGGTTTTCCCAAATAATCATGCTTCCAGAAAGCCACACCAAAGACTCCACATCCAACTCTCATTCAACCACTGTATCTCCCAACCCCACCAGAAACAGGTTCCATAAGGGAAATGCTTAGTTAAAATGCCCTGTATACCAGCATTGCATCTAAGTAAGTGCCTTGTCACTAGTAACTCAGTTATCCTCACAGAAACTCTGTGTGGCCCAGCTGTTGTGTCTCAGTGGTTGAGCGTCGGCCTATGAACTAGGAGGCCATGGTTCAATTGCCAGTCAGGACACATGCCTGGGTTGTGGGCTCTATCCCCAGTGGGGAGCCAGCCAATCAATGATTCTCTCTCATCATTGATGCTTCTCTCTCTCCCTCTTTCTTTGTTTCTGAAATCAATAAAAATATGTTTTTTAAAAAAAGAAACTCTGTGTGGCAGATATTATTATCCATTTCCTATAGAAGAAAAAAAGCACAGCTTTTAAGTATATAATTTTAGTTACACTTACATTATTTCATTGAACTATAACTTGTGAATATTTTGCCAGTTATATTCATTAACCGCTATCCAATTAAAAATGTACATTTTAACTGGCTGAATGGTATTTATTTTATAGTGTTTTTTTAGTTTGCTAATTCTCCATCTAAGTAATATCCTATCTAATAAAAGAGTAATATGCAAATTGACCATCACAAGACAGCTGCCCCCATGTGGTCAAAGATGGATGCCACAAGATGGCCAGCACAGGAGGGCAGTTGAGAGGGACCCAAACTTGCAGGGGAGGGCAGTTGTGGGGGACCCAGGCCTGCAGGGGAGGCAGTTGGGGGGACCCAGGCCTATAGGGGAGGACAATTTGGGGGGATCATCCTGGCAGGGGGAGGGCAGTTAGGGGCAATCAGGCCAGCACGGGAGCAGTTAGGTGTTGCTCAAGCTGGCAGGGGAGTGGTTAGGGGCAATTGTCAGGCGAGATGTCGGGAGCCAGCAGTCTTGGATTGTAAAAGGGGTGCCCAACTACCCATTTAGGACTGATCCCACTGTCGGATCAGGCCTACACGGGCAGTCAGACATCCCTCAAGGGGTCCCAGATTGAAAAGTGTGCAAGTTGGGCTGAGGACACCACCCTCGCCCACCACTCCCACTCCATGCATAAATTTCATGCACAGGGCCTCTAGTCTAATCTAATAAAAGAGAAACATGCAAATTGGTGTCACTCTGCTACACCCAAGCCACGCCCACCAGCCAATCACAGTGACTATATGCAAATTAACCCAACCAAGATGGCAACCAGGAGGAGCAAGCAGGAGGCTTGGTTGCCCCGGTGATGGAGGAAGCCAAGCCTTGGCCAAACCTCAGAGGGAATGGATTCCTGCCAGCCTTGGCCAGCTGTGGCCTCTACTCAAGGCAACTAAGTTTCAATTATAGAAGACAAATAAATCCCAGATACCTGCTTCCAGCCAACCTAGCTGGGAGCTTGGGTCACTGGGGGCAGTGGCCAGCCTGCAAACAGCCATCAGCCACTCACCCAGGATGGCTATATCCTCATGGGGTGAGGGTCCCTGCTGGGGTGCTTGGCCAGTGTGCAAATAGCCATCAGACTCTCACCCCAGCTGGCCAAGCACCCCAGTGAGGACCCCCACCTTGAAGGGGCTATGGCCAGCCTGCAAACAGCCATCAGCCCCTCACCCAGGCTGGCCAGGCACCCCAGAAGGAACCCCACCCTGATCTGGGACACCCTTTAAAGCAAACCAGCTGGCCCCCACCCATGCTCCAGGCCTCTATCCTATATTTATTATCCTATTTTATAAAAGGGTAATATGCAAATTGACCCTAACAGCAGAATGACTGGGAATGACTGGTCACTATGACACACACTGACCACCAGGGAGCAGACACTCAATGCAGGAGCTGCCCCCTAGTGGTCAGTGTGCTCCCACTGGAGGAGCTCTGCTCAGCCACAAGCCAAGGTGATGGCTGCCAGTACAGAGGTGGTGGTGGGAGCCTCTCCCACCTCCTCAGCAGCACTAAGGATGTTCGACTACAGCTTAGACCTGCTCCCCACTGGCAAGTGGACATCCCCCAAGGGCTCCCGGGCTGCCAGAGGGATGTCTGACTGTCAGCTTAGGTCCAATCTCCTTGGGGAGTGGGCCTAAGCCAGCAAGTGGACATCCCCCAAGGGATCCCAGACTGTGAAAGGGCACAGGCTGAGCTGAGGGGACCCCCTGAGTACACAAATGTTTTGTGCACCTGGTCTCTAATAGGTTATATAAATGAAGAAGTGGTATATAGGTTGTAACAATAGAAAGTGTTCACTCGTTCTGCTTTTTTAAAAATTTAGGTATCTTAATTTTCTAAGAAGATGGAAAGTGTTCAGGTGGTCCTCTTATTACACTCCATTAAATTCCTTGCCATATGTAACACATGTATATATGCACCCACAACATGTGTCTGCCAGCACAGTTACTCTGTTCAAACAAGTCTTCGGGGAAGCAGTGCTTCTTCTGCAAAGAATCAAATCCTAAATCAATGGGGGAAGCCTGTAACCATGTCTTCTAATCTGAAATGTAAATCAGCATTAGATCAACCCTTCATAATTTTGCTAATGTTACCGTGCTCTAATACTATGGTTTCCTTTCTTTTATGAAACAGTAAGCTGACAAAATTATATAATAAGGTCATTTGTAAGCAATATTTTCATTTCCTTTGCTCTTTTCAAATGGATATCAGGTTAGGTTTAATGCACTGAGAGAATATCTGCTCCTGTACACTTTTTAAATAACTTGGAGTGAGGATGATACCCTTTTAGAATGTCTAACATGGTGTCTGTGTTGGTTACACGGAACTATAGATGCATAAATCAATGGATAGAGCAAGGCGGTGGCATGGATACATTTTGAAAGTTCATTAACAATATCCTCAGAGTACAATGCGACCTTAATATGAACACTTGAGAATTGGTTGATTTTCTGTGTTGTTTAATTTCCTGAATAGTAATGTGTAGCTTTCATCTGATATACTATGAAAATTAAGAGTGGGTTAGAATTGGGTTGGAAGGGGAAAAAGTCTCTTCTCTTAATGGTGCCATCAAGTTACTGCTGTGGCTTTTGTTTACAAGGTAGCTATCCTAAATGTCTCAATATTTGACATTTGAGTGTACCTTAACCTCACACCTCATTTAGCTACACAAAGCTTCCCTTTAAAAGTCTCCGCTGTGTCTTTGTAGAATAGCTGATTAACCTACATTATCCTTACCCTGAAGGTCTCATTCTTTTAAAGAAGATTTGCAACAGCAATTATCTTCTATCAAATCAAGGGGTCTTCCTATTTGATCATGTGTGTTGCCAAATATAAGTATCTGCCTCCAACTGTTAACACACAAAGACGGGCACAATATTTGCCTAACTTGATCCCCCTTATTTTTACATGATTCATGACTTGTGTGGAGATCCCCACTTCCCACTGGCTGCTTCTGAAGAGACCAGCTGAATTCTGGTCAGTAAAACTGCAAAAATGAAACTCTGAATCAGAACATTTTTATTTTTCTGTTAAAATAGGTAGCTTTAAACTTCACAGATGAGGACAACTACCTCACCCTCATTTTCTGCTTGATGGTGTTTAATCATCAGATCACAGAACTAGAAAACAACTCAAGAGGTCTTTGAGTTGGTCACTCCCCCAGGCCAGTGTGAGCCTTCATAATTTACTTCCTGTGGACTTTTCCTGGGCCAGAATTATGCAGATTTCCCTAATAAGTCCATTTAGAGATTTAATATTCCTGTAGGCATGATCCAGGTTTTTATGAGTAAATAAGACTCTTATTTCAGTTGAAATCTATTCATTTCCTTTTGTTTTATTCTCTTTGAATGGAAGAAACCTTCATCCTAATGTATAACAACTCAGGGTCCATAATATCCAAAACTACCAAAGACTCGACCAACTGTAAGTCAGTCCTGGGTTGCTGTGGTGACCCAGTACTGACTGCTGTTACTGTGGCCGGCGACGCAGCAATGACTGCTGAGGGGGCTATGGATCAGACACTGAGAGAGATCTGGAGAGAGAAGCAGGGTCTTATCTGTAGTTTCATGGCTGCTGTTGATCAGCTCTTGCCTCTCTCTTTCTCTCTGGGCCTGGCCAGCAGCCGCACCTCTCTTTTCTCCCTGGGCCTCCGCTCGGGCTGTTGATCAGCCCTGCTTCTCTGATCAGGCCTATTGATAGGCCCGGAGATGCTGACTGGCATAGAAATTGGCCAGTCAGAACCAAATCTGGGTGAACTGTGAGGAGGCAATGGCTGCCTAGGAAGCAGAGCTTTTGATGCTGACTGGCATCAATCAGAACTAAATCTGGGTGAACTGCAAAAATAGAACCTAAGGTGGGACTGTGGAGCAGTTTAAAGGACAACAGCTGTTTGGTGTAAGGTGTAAGAAAGCGGTTCAATTTCTTATTGACCAGTTTGGCAGTATAGTGCATAAGGATGGCTATCAGTCCAGATATGGGGATATGTATTTTTGTCTGCCAAGAGCATCTCCTCCTGCTGAAAAAGGCTTTTCCCCTCCATTTAAGCAATCCTATCATATGTAATCTATATATACTAATAAAAGGGTAATATGCTAATTAGACTGGGTTGACCAGCCATCTTCTGGACATCCAACTTCCTTCCAGACAGAGCCATGGTGGTGGGAGCTCAGGCAGAGGCAGTTAGGAGCAATCAGGCAAGCATGTAGGTGAGCAGTTAGGAACCAGTGGACCCAGATTGTGAGAGGGATGCCAGACTGCCGATTTAGGCCCGATCCCACAGGGACATCAGTGTCAAACCAGCAGTCAGACATCCTCAAGGAGTGCAGGCTGGGCTAAGGGAACTCTCCCCACCCCCCACCCCCATGCACTAATTTTGTGCACTGGGCCACTAGTATTTTTATAAGAACACAGCTCTGTATTGAGATTGGCTACTACTGAAAACTTTTCCCATTTTTCTGTCCTTGCAGTACTTAATTTTTATCCCATTTCGAAAGGGCCCACTTAGATAGTACTACAGTAGCATGATTTGAGAAACGCCCTTGGAAGAGATTCCCACCACTGAAAATGTGTTCTGTTTTTACCTCCAGAGAAACCCAAATGTTAGTATCGCAGGTCAGGCATCCTTAGAAGAGGAAGCTCATTGTGGTGGCTTGAACTGGAAACTATAACCCTGGCCAGATATCTGTGGGCAGGTCCTTAGGACCTAAATCTTTGTTAATGTTTCTTCATTAACAAAGCAAAGATGCTCTATCTCATCCATTACCTTTTTAATATAGCTGCACTTGACAAATATTTCCAAAATTTACTGGTTAGTGTTTTCCAAGGTCTTAATTTTTAGAATAGGTTTAAGTTCACAGCAAAAATGAGGGGAAGTTTCAGCCATTCCCCATATACCCTCCTCTCTCACACATTACCAATGTCTTCACCAGAATGATGCATTTGTTACAATTAATCTCCCATTACCAATGTCCTCACCAGAATGACGCATTTGTTACAATCTATATGAACACATCATAATCAACCAAAGTCCCTAATGAGCCTTAGGATTCACTCTTGAGGGTTGTATATTTTGTGCTTTTGGACAAATGTGTAATTACAGGGATCCACCATTATAGCATCATAAGAGTAGTTTTAATGCTCTGTAAGTTATTTGCATTTCTCCTTCCCCTCCCCTTTTCCCGGACAACTACTGATCTTTTGGCTGTCTCCATAACTTTGCCTTTTCCAGAATGTCATATGGTTGGACTCAGATAATATATAATCTTTTTAGACTGACTTCTTTCACTTAGCAATATTCATCAGCATAAATGAGACACCAAAGGAATATTAGGGGAGTGAATTTATAAAGAGAGAAAGCCTAATATAATATGGATGGGAATGAGAGCCTAAGAAGTTTGAGTCAAGGCCATTAATTTTATTCCATTAGTGTTCACAAATTGATTTCAATCAGGTAACCTAAATAAAAAAATACAGGATCTTACTTAGATGTTCTGTTTTGCCAAGTGGCATTAATGTTAACCCCACTGGGACATTGTTCACATTTTTTTGTAGTGGAACAACTAATCTGTTAGACCTTTCACTGTGACCAACCTATCACTTACTCACCTGTATAATACTGAGATATTTTTAGCTTATTAAAAAAATTTAATACACAGAATTATATAACTTATCTGAATTCAGATGGATTACATATGGTGCTTTTATGTGCATTGCAATACTTCCTTGATGAAGAAAATAAAAGTGAACTGGAATACTATAATTTTCCTGATGTTGTGCTTTAAAGTTCCTAATGAGTTGTTTTCATGCCATTTCCAAGTCTGAAATGAAGGTTAGCATTCCAAATCATTGCTGCCACTATGCTTTTTTTTTTTCTTTTTCCATTTCAAAAGATGGCTTTTTGTCCTTTTCTAATCTCTTTAAAAGTGCCTCCTGCCTTCTATGGTTCTCAAAACAATAGTCATCTCCTCAATTATAAAAATCACATATTCCACAAGGATTCTGAAGGCCTGTGTTGTGCAACTATCTAACACATTTCCTTTGCTGTCTATTTAGTTTTGTCTTTTTTTTAACATCTAATTCTGAAGTAGTTTTCAGAACACATTGGACTGTTCCATAATGATCCACATAAGTAATGTCACTGTAAGCCCTTTTTATTTCTTGTTACTTTCTTGTTAATACCCATTCTCTACCCATCAAAAAACAAGTAACCTTTCTTTAAACGTTTATCATCTTTACCCGAGAACTGTTACACAACCTATGAACTAAAGAGTCTCTTCTTAGGGATGTCTCCTGGATTCATTACGTGATCTTCCTCTTTCCTCAACATCTTTCGCTGTGATTCCTTTCCCCTCACATTTGTTGTTGTTCTTCTGCCAAGGGTTTTTAAATACACATTTAAATGCACATAAAGAGTTAGAAGATGTGAAAGGAATATCTGGGACCTTGGCTGCTGAGAGTGTGTATCTGGCATTGACATACACTTGCTACTCATAAGTGACTTCTGCATTGTCATCAGGGTTTTGTAAGAATGACTACCAGCACATATTACCAGAGGAAACTAAAATTAACCAACTGTTTTATTGCAATACACAGCCCATACCTTTCTGATATCAGTGTAGACTTAGCACAAGGATGACGAGAGAAAGAGCGTCTATTTCTGCTATTTTCAAATAAATAAGAAAACATAAAAAAATTCTGGGAGAAAACTTGCTAATTTGTTAAAAGAATTATAGCCTGTTGTTATTAAACTCTGGGGCAGAGTCCTCCATAGTCAGGGATGTCTACTGTGGGAGAGGAGGTATTGAATTATCCTTGGTAGACAAAAATGATACATTTTTTTTTTTTACTTTAACTCACAAAATGAACTTGAATAAACATTCTCGCTCATGTTAGTGTCTTCCTCAGCCCTGGCTTCCTTGAGCCTTGAGCTTCTTTCTTCCTACCTGCTTCATAGGCATTGAGCTATGGGTGGAAATAGAGGTAGCAGACTGATGGGTGTGAAGAGTTGAAGGAGGTCCTTAGCTTCCCCTAGTGCCTTTCTCAGTGATGGCATCAATGGTCCCAGAAATGAACCATGCAATCCATGCGCCACATTACAACATTACAACATATGCTCTATATTGTACCAGTTCTCTCGTGAATATAATCCCAAGGGAATATTGAACCTTCTTAATATTTATGGATCACAGAGGCTGTAATTTATAATTAGAAAAATACTGTTCATGCCTTTTACTTAATTTATTTTTTGAAATATTTGTTGAGTAGGTACTATATATTAGGACACTGTAATGGGTCCTGAGGATAATAAAAAATAAACCATGAATAATTCAAATATAATCTCTGATCTCATAGAATATACAGTCTAATGTAATAACTAGGTAATAAGCAGATAATTAAAAAATAATTACTAATTGTGGTAAAAGTTATAAAAGAAACAAACAAGGTGCAGTGGTGTAGAAGGCTAAGTTTTTATAGGTAGTAAGATTTAAGTGAAGAATTGCAGGAGGCTAGGAGAACAAGGTTAAGGGCTCTGAGGGAAGAAAGACATTGGGAAGCCCTAGAACTAGATGCTTTATCTGTAGCATTATAGACATAGGTTGTGTGTGTATGTTGTCAAAGGAAATTTGCACTGGATGGAGCCCCATAGGCAAGGATGAATTTATTTCATTATTGTTGCAATTTGGGAGATTGAATTTAACTTATTGAATAAAAAAGGGAGGAGAATTTTTAGCCCTGGGGTGAGCTAGTGGCAAAGTACTGAAGGCCATTAAGCAGGAGGTGGGTCAGAGTGATTAGGCCATCTGTGTTTTCCAATTGATGTGGTTAGACTCCCACCCTCCCACAGACACTGGGAGATCTGGCTCTATCTTCCTTGGTAATTACATTTCACAAAGATGGCTCCCAGGCCCTTGAGAAAGACCTTCCCAATTGTAAACTTGAAGAGCCGCAGTCTGGGAGAAGATTTACATCTCAAAGGGGCAGAGAATGAATTTACAATTGCAAGATTTCTAAGGTAAAAGCTCTTTCTTTTTCTTTTTTTTTTTTAAATAGGGACCTATTATTAGGAAGAACTTCTTTACTATCTAAAGTTTAGTCAAGGTGAGGGAAATGATAAATCTTAGCAAACATGAGAGAGAATGGGAAAGGAGGGAGAGACAGAAAGAGGATTGAGAGAGAAGAAAGATGAAGAGTTGAGAGAATGTGCATATGAGACAGATTGAGAAAGGGGACTGAGATAAAAGAGAGAGAGAAGAGATAGATGATAGATAGATAATAAATAGATAATAAGATGATATAGATAGAGATGTAGATAAAGAGAGGAATGGAGAGAGTTGTGAAATTCAGCTCACCATCTCATAGTCACACTAAAACTAATGACTGGTTATACCTGGCTTTCTCTCTACTAAAAATCTACTACTGAAACCAGAGGCAGATTCAACTTTTGTGGGTTCTAAAGTTTATACTGATACAATTGGGAGAGGAAGTAGTATTAACAAAAGGAGTACAAAAAATTTTTGATACAAAACTAGAAATTAAGCCTTGACAGGGCCCCATGTCTGCAAAAGGCTCTGAACCCTAAACTTCCTTAGCTTCATGGTTAATCCCTTCTGACTAATTATTCACCTCACTCTTCTGTGTTGCTTTTAGACAAGTATTTTTCCAGTATATCACACCAATGCTTTTGATTATATAAATGCTTGGGACTTTCTATAGAATCCACAAAGAAAGGAAGACACTGAAAAAAATATTTCTATTGGATTCTTTACAAATGATGTATCGGGTTATCCTTCTCATGCTCTCATTCTGACATAAGATGCGGTTAGCTTTCTGTGTTTTTAAGCAGACAATGGTGATTAACTAAGACAGCTCCCTACCCTGTGTCCTTGTCCTGCTCTGTGCTCTGAGAGCACAGGAGCTTTGATGCTCCCCTTGAGCATTTACAGCTTATTGCAATATTACTTTGGGTCTTTGGGGCTTGTGTCTTATGTTCTTTTATCAAAGTGAATTTAGTTATATGAAAAGATGTGGAATTCAGCTACAGATGAGAGTTATAGGTGATCCTGGGCAATGTCAGGCCCACCAATTTTTAATTATAATTTTCTCAGAGATGTTTTAGGGATTCCAACATAGTTTGTTTACATATAGGTCTTATAAAAACTATATATTAGAACATGTAGTAATAATAAACAACCCACCTTCTGAGCAGTGTTATACATCAAATTTTAACGCATTAGGGGCCAACAGTACACACACACATGCTTTCAAATCACCTGCCCTCAGCACACAATTGGAGAGAAGCTTTTCCCATCATGTCTCCAATCGATGAGCATCCTGAGATTTTTTAAGGAGCTTAGTTTATACACCCTCACTAGTTGCTATTGTATTTAGATACATGGGTTTTTCTCAACATGTACAACCAAAATGAGGTAATAAAATGCATGTTTGCCAGGATCTTAATACTTTAACTAGCTGATTTCATAATAAGTAAATATTATATCTTTGCACATATGAAAGGAGCAATTTAATGACATCATACATGTGTGTTTTTCCAAGTAATAGAAAATATTTTCCAATGTTTATTCAGTCTTTATAACTATCACTTTCTTTTTTCAGTTTTTTAATACAAGGAAAATGATTTTAAATATGATGTTACATGCAATGAACACTAATTATTTAAGAGAAATAACCTTACATATAATAATAATACATGCAAAAAACATTAATATTTCAAGAATAAAAGGATTTTAAGTATAATATTATCAAAACTGTACTAACATAGAATGGTATCATAAAAGTGGTAGGGAATATTAAAAATCTGCATATACAGTATTACTTCTATTATATTCTAGTACATTTCCCCCCCCCTCTGGCTCTATTTTTGTTTATCAATTTATGATGTTCATTATATTCCACAAATGAGTGAGATCATGTGATATTTATCTTTCTCTGACTGGCTTATTTCACTTAGCATGATGCTCTCCAGGTCTATCCAGGCTGTTGCAAATGGTAAGAGTTCCTTCTTTTTTGTAGCAACATAGTATTTCATTGTGTAGATGTGCCACAGCTTCTTAATCCATTCATCTGCTGATGGGCACTTAGGCTGTTTCCAAATCTTAGCTATGGTGAATTGTGCTGCTATGAACATAGGGGTGCATATGTCCTTTCTGATTGGTGTTTCTGATTTCTTAGGATATATTCCTAGAAGTGAGATTATTGGGTCAAATGGGAGATCCATTTTTAATTTTTTAAGGAAACTCCATACTTTTGTGAATGATCCATGTGTACTTGAGAAGAATGTATATTCTGCTGCATTGGGATGAAATGTTCTATAAATATCTGTAAAATCCATCTGATCCAGTGTGTTCTTTAAAGTCTCTGTGTCCTTGTTAAGTTTTTTGTCTGGAAGATCTGTCCAGGGAAGTCAGAGAGGTGTTAAAGTTCCCTCTTATGACCATATTGTTGTCAATCTCTCCATTAAAGTCCTCTAGAAGTGTGTGCATGTGTGTGTGTGTGCATATATATTTAGGTGCACCTATATTGAGTGCATAAATGATTACCAGGGTTATATCCTCTTGTTGGAGTGATCCCTTTAGTATTATGTAGTGACCTTTGTTGTCTCTTGTGATGGCCTTCATTTTAAAGCTATTTTGTCGGATATGAATATTGCTACTCCAGCTTATCTTTTTCCCTATCCCTTCACTCTCATCCTGTGTGTGTCTTTTGTTTTGAGATGGGTCTCTTGCGGACAGCATATAGTTGGGTCATGTATTTATATCCATTCAGCTACCCTACACCTTCTGATTGGAGCATTTAATCCATTTACCTTTAGGGTTATTATTGAGAGGTACTTATTTATAACCATTTTAATTCTGTATGGCTAGTTTTCTCTCTCTGTTTCTTATTCTCTGCAATCCCTTTAGCATTTCTTGTAATGCTGGCTTGGTGATGATGAACTCCTTTAACGTTTTTTTGTCTGGGAAACTCTTAGTTGACCGACTATTTTGAATGATAGCCTTGCTGGATATAGAAATCTTGATTCTTGCTTTCCATTACCTTGAGTACTTCATGTCATTCTCTTCTGGCCTGTAGAGTTTCTGATGAGAAATCAGGTGTCAGCCTTATGGAAACTCCTTTGTAGGTAATAGTTTTCTTTTTTCTTGCTGTCTTTAAGATTCTCTCTTTGTCTTTAATTTTTTGGCATTTTATTTTGATTTGTCTGGGCATGGCTCTGCTTGGGTTCTTCTTGTTTGGGAATCTCTTTGCCTCCTGAACTTGTATGACTTTCCCCTTTGCCAGGTTACGGAAGTTTTTACCATTATTTCTTCAAACACCTCTATTCCTTTCTCCCTTTCTGCCTCTTCTGGCACACCTACTATTTTAATGTTGTTACGTTTCATATTGGCCCATAACTCCCTTAAGCTGTCCTCCTGTTTTTTTAATTGTTTTTTTTTTCTTTTTTTTGGTTCTCTAATTGAGTGGTATTTTCAACTCTGTGTTCTAATTTGCTGATTTTGTTTGGCTTTGTGACTATGTATTAGGAAGATCCTCTATACCTCTCAATGTCTAGTGCAGGACAGTGTTAAAGGCTGTTGATGACTAATTAGATCAGGCAAGACTCAAAGCCTCCAGAGACCTCCTCTGTCTACAAACTAATAGGATTCCTACTTGAATTGCCCCCAGGCAATCAACCTCTGGTGTTGTGAGAATTTTTACAACAGAGTGGGGCAGCTGCTACTGCCTGGATGCTAATTGTTACTTTCAGTCTCTTAAGTGGCCTCAGGGCAAGGTGTTTTCCAATAAGGTGTGTCGACTATCTTCCCCCTCTCCCCCCAAGGCAAATGTGAGAAAAGTGTCCTCTGCTGTGTGAGGCAATTACTCAGCCCAGAAACCTTGGGGTGTCTGCCTTCTGAGCTCTATCCCTCAAGTCCCCAGTCCTGGTTCTGCTCTCACAGCTCCAGTCAACTTCACCCCCCTCTGCAGAGCACAAGGTGGGTGGCTCCACAGGAAATTTTTGTACCTTGTCCCTTTAAACGGGTGCCCAAACTTTCAGCTGCCACTTCTGACAGCACCCTGCTGCTTTTCACAGATAGATGTTATGTGGGTACCCTCTGAAGTTTGGTTCTCTCTGCTGGGGAGCCCATCTTTCTCAGTAACACCCATCCCCCCACAGCTGAGATATCTCACTGGGACTGCAGTTGCTGTCTGTGGGTGCCCAGGCAGCTCTCTAGTGCCTCCGCCCCTTCTACTAGTCTCTATGTGGTTTCCACCTTAGGTCTTTGGGTGGTTCTCTCCTGTGAGTTTTCCGTTGATTATTCAGGAAGCCTTTCTGTATTTCAGTTGTAATTCCAGCTTGTTCCTGGGAGCATGTCTGTGCAGCATCCTCCTACTCTCATCTATAACTTTTTAAAAAACAAAGGAGGCCCTAGCTGGTTTGGCTCAGACTGAAGGGGTCCTGGGTTCAATTCGGTCAAGGGCAGGCTCAATCCTGGGCCCTGGTTGGGGCCTGAGCAGAAGACAACCAGTCAATGTGTTTTTCTCACATCACTGTTTCTCTCTCTCCTGTACATGTGATTTTTATTTAGAGAGAAAAAAATTATGCTACAGAAAATTGGAAAATCTTTTTTCTGACAGTGACTCACCTCAAGTCACACAGCCAATGGTACAGAATCAGTATATGCTGACGTTAAAGATCATATAAACAGATCTGACCTTGAATTACACCACACATAAATTTCTCACATGTAAATTTCTTAACTTTTATTATATTCAATGTTCTCTTCTAAAAATGGAAATAGAATGATTGCACAGGATTATTGTGAGAACTATCGACCTAGTACATACACTCTGAATGCCTCATCTATATAGGAACTATCCAATAAGGAAAGAGTTTCCAGCTCTGTGGCATTGTATGACTTAGTTGGGGAAACAGACAACACATATATTTTTTAAAGCAGTGAATAAACATAGTGTGACATGATAGAAAGTCACTGGTTAATTTTAGATTTGACCTCTTTTTTTTGAATATTCATTTTTTTTAATTTTTTTAAAAATTATTATTACATAAAGCTTTACAAAGATTAGTACATATATCTCTTTTTCCCCTGCCCTTCCCCCTACCTCCCCTACCCCCCAGTGTTTTGTGTCCATTGGTTATGCTTAAATGCATGCATAAAAGTCCCATGACTGATCTGTTACCCTGCCCCCGCCCCAACGTCTCTGTCCTTGTTGCTGTAATTTGACAGTCTGTTTGATGTTGCTCTGCCTCTGAATCTATTTTTGTTCACCAGTTTATAATGGTTATTATTATCCATAGATGAGTGAAGACATGTGGTATTTTTCTTTCATTGACTGGCTTATTTCACTTAGACCTCTTTGAGGAGAAAATATTTGAGGTCCAAATGGTAAGAAGGATTCATCCATGAAAAGTAAGGGGACCCTAGCTGTTTTAGATGCCTTGTTGGTTTGGCTCAGTGAATAGAGCATTGGCTTGTGGACTGAAGGATCATGGGTTTGATTCTGGTCAAAGGCATATGCCTGAATTATGGACTCAATCCTCAGTAGGGGGCGTGCAGGAGGCAGATTCTCTTTCATCATTGAAGTTTCTCTCTCCCTCTCCCTCTCCCTTCCTTTCTGAAATCAATAAAAAAATATATTTTTTAAAAAAATCAAGGGAAGATAAACATTCCTGGAAAAGGACCTGTTGATAAAGGGGCCCAAGACAAGCCTGGTATGCCTAAAGAGGAAGAAAAATCCCAGTGTGTCTCAAGTTCAGAATATAGAAAGGGGAAATGCTATAAGAAAATAAATGGAAAAGGGGTTTGGTAAGCCAATTGGACTGTTGTAATTAGAATGGGAATTTATTGGGATGATGATATTTAACTTCATTTACAAAATAAGTCTCATTAATAGGTATGTGATGAGTCATGAATTGGGTTTATATAGTTGTTTTTGCTTTTGTTCCCCTCCCATCTACCATCCCTTTCCTCAGCAACTGGAATTCCTTTTGGGAAATTGTATCTGGAATTCCTAACATCAACTGGAATTCCTTTTGGGAAATTGTATCTTCTTTAGTGAATATAGTTGGGTACATTCAGGATATGTCCTAAGCTAAGCTGAGGTTATGCTTCTTGTCTGCAAGTTGGATATGAAACAGATTGACATTTAAACTGGAGATGTTTGGTGTCTGTTCATAATGAATGGGCACTTCCTGATATTTTTCTTTCTTGGCCCTGTCCATAGCTCTTGCCTATTTTGAAATCTGCTTCCCCTTCCTTCCAATTAAGTCCATAACCTCCCAACACATCCCCAATACATTTTCTTTAGCCAGTGACAGTTTCAGTGGCTTGCACCTAGAACCTTAACTTATATGGTACATAAATTACCTGGCATATAGTAGGCTCTCGATAATGGTTACCATTAATGGCAGGACTGAACTCAACTCATGCTTCCTAATTTCCATCTTTACTAAACCAGCTTCTGTGTGACTTTTATGTAGTTTCTGCTTGGCTATCAGCAGTTTCCTCTTAGTAGACCTTGTGGGCTAAATTATCCCCATAGCTTACTTATAGACAAGTTTGCCAAATGTTTTGCTTCCCAAGGAAATCTCAGGCTTCTTGAGTTTTAAATGTCAGTAGGCAATTTGTTTGGATATATTCTCAGGACAGCTATAAACAAACACATGGAAGAGTTCATGTTCAACTCTTTGTGAAGCATTTCTTTCATCTAAGTGAGTGTTTTAGTTTGAGTGAGAGAAGGGTGTGAATGAGTGCAAATGCATACATTTCGTCTTATTAAAATTGTTTTAAAGAAATAAAAATCAAAGCAACCTAAATTCATTCTTCCTAAGAAATGTGAGCTATCTGGCATACCCATGATTGGCAGCCACAAACAATGTACACCCCATTACTGATGCTGTCAATCAGATCATATCATAACTCTGCACTGTAGGAATCTTTGTTTCTGATTTCAGCTAGCTGAAAGTGCTCCCTTTGTTTCAATGTCCTGCCAGGATGAAAACAGGTCTTTTTAATGACAAGAAAGAAGAAGAGAAAAAACAGATGTGCAAAGGACTTGGCAGGTAAACAAACCCTATTCTCAGTCTGGATGAGAGTCCTCTGTTCAATTGCATCTTTAGAAGAGATCATTTGAAGAGAACGAAGCTGTCATTCACAGAGAGAGTGATCTGGGTGTACTCATTAAACTATGCAGTATATCACTGGTTCTGTTTTTCTATATCTGTTCCCTGTACCAAAGTTATTTTCCCCAACCCATTGCTAAAACACATCAGTAAAGACAACACTGAAAGGTATCTGGTTGTTTGACTAATTCTGAAGTCTAATGCTGTATAAGTGTTCCTCCAGGGTCTAACAGCAGGATACACATCTGGAAAAGTAAACGTAACTGCTAAAATTGTTATGTGTGCTAACTTCAGAGCCATTCACTACGGATGTGGTTTGTACAGGTGTCTCATTAATGCTTAGGTGTAGGCATTGACACAATTAGAATTTCCTTTAGATTTGTATCAGCTCACTGATAGAGTATTAGATGGGAGCTAGGAAACCTGAGTTCTACTTCTGGCTTGCATGTTAATGAAATATGTAACCTCAAGCAAATTACTCAGTCTCATTGGTTTGTTCCTCTTTAAAATTATGAAAATAGGCTACATAACCTTTGAGAATGATGATAATTTTGTTTCTAATCCAAAACTGGAACAATTGATATGTGATGAGATTTTCCCTGGGTGTAAAGAGTATATTTTGCTACTAAAATATTAACATATTTGGAGAGAAGTTTTGATATTAGGAACATTCTTAAAATAAATATTCAGAAGAATTTTGAAATTACAAAACTCTCAGAAAATTTGGGAGATATATAATCTCACTATATTAATAAGGCTACCCTTTAGTTTTAAACTTCTTGCTTTGTCAAATTCAATGTGTCTCAATGTACCACTAGTAGTAGTTTCTTTTCTATTTGGGTTGAGGCAGGAGTCAGGCTTATTGCACACAGTAAAATTTACACAGAGTAAAATTCATTATTTTTGGAGTTTATTTCTATCAAATTTGAATAGCATCCTATTTAATAAAGTGGAAATATGCTAACTGACCCTCATACTGTTGCAAAGATGGGATGCCACAGCCAATAAGAAGGGAATATGCTAATTGACTGCCACACCCTCAAAGATGGCAGCACCCACACCCACAAGATGGCTGGCAGGGGAGGGCATTTGAGCAACTGGGCCATCAAGGGAGGGCAGTTAGGGGTGATCGGGCCAGCAGGGGAGCAGTTAGGTGTCAATCAGGCTGGCAGAGGAGTGGTTAGGGGTGATTATGCTGGCAATAAGGCAGGTAGGCAGGCAAGCAGTTGGGAGCCAGCAGTCTCAGATTGGAGAGGGTGCAGGTTGGGCTGAAAGACACATTGTGCACCGACCTCTAGTATATATAACTGTGGCAAGTATATATAACAAGAAAAATAGGGAATGTTCCTATCACTCTAATAAGTTTTGTAAACTCCTTTGAAGTCAGTCCCTGCTTCTCTTCCTCAGTTCTCATAAACCACTGACTTGTCTTCTGTCTCTATAGTTTTGCCTTTTTCAGACATCTTATAGATGAAATCATGTAGGATGCAGCATATTTTTTTAGCATAGTGCATGTGAGACTTATCCAGGTTCCACATATCAGTAGTTTATTTCCTTTTATTACTGAGCAGGCTGAAGAATGACTCTATTCTCACATCAAAGATGTCCACACCCTAGTCCCTGGAACCAATAAATATTTTACCTTACATGGCAAAGCAACTTGGAAAATATTAAGATCACAAACTGTGAGATGGAAAAATTGTCCTGGATTATCTGGGTGGGTCCAGTCTAATCATATAGATCCTGAAAAGGAAAGAACCTTTCCAAACTGTAGTAAAGAGAGAGATGAGATGGCAGGAGGAGGGAGATTTGCAGCATGAGCACGACTTAACCCATCACTACTGGTTTTGAAAATGGAGGAGAAGAGGACCACAGATCAAGGAATATTGTTATTACTTTTGAAATCTATGAGGAAGCCATAATTTTCCATTGTGCATTGGGTTATGTTCAATTTGAATTCATCTGGATCTCTTGACTCTTGCTTTAAATGTTCCTTCTCCCTCTGTTGGGTGATTAATACTTTTAATTATTCCTAATAAATATGTAAGTTGTCACTCTCTGTAAGGAGTTTTAAATTATTAACTAGAGAAACAAGCTTTTAAGTCAGCCTGGATTCTAAGGCTGTTTCTGCTGCTCACTGACCATGTGAGTGTGGCAAGTAGCAGAGCTTCTCGAAGCGTCAGTGTTTAATTTGTATAAGAAGGGAAATAACAAGGGTTGTTATGAGAATTGAACAAAACAATCTTTTCTTATGTGTTTGCTTGGAGCAGTGCCTGGCCTACGGAAAGCATTCATGAAATGATGGCTTTCTTATTACAATTTTAATAACATGAGCATTTCCAAGTGGAGCTTTCCATGAACTCGTGTTTTGCAGTGTCAGGTCTCCTTAGTGGGACACCCACTAATTACACACTGCATATCTACACCACCAGCCAGAATCCCATCATGAGAGCAGTCAGTCTTTTGCCCTGTGAAGCTGGTTATCTAAGCACGCAGTTTTACTGTAGCGCGGATGAGCTTTAACTGCAGCCCAACCAGTGTCATGTTCTACCTCTCACAGTTGCGTCCTCTGACTTTGACCACACCCCTGATTCTCTTTGAAATGGGTCCAAATGATCTCCAACTCCCAAAGTTCCTGTGAGACTTCTACCAAGAAGAACAACACTTGGCAAACATTAAATTTCTCCTACAAAAACAGAAATTTGGAGATTTAAATAACAATATGATACTTTCCTGTGAATGAATAATGAAAATGGAAATATGCATATAATTTGATGTTTGTGCTCTGCACCGAACTTTTTCAAATGCTCATTTGCAATGCAGAATTCTGACTTGATTTATGCTATCCTGAGAAACGGAAATTAAAGAAATTCTATCCTTTGCATCCGTTGGGTGTTTATGAGGGTCAAAGTATTTTGAGCCTTTTTTTGTTATAATCGTGGATCAAATTAGTCTGTTTGTAGCCTGGTATTAAGTCAGTGAGCCTTGAACGGACACGGGAATCCTGGTAGGATAAAGAACTGGGTACCTGTTTCAACTCCGCTGCTTCTTGTATGGCTACAGCGTATGTGTTTCACTCGCTGATGGTCTTTTGATGAGACTCACTGCACAAATGTCTGAAAGAATTGCCATCCAAGCTCTCTCTTATCTCTTCTTGTTTTGATCTGCTTCATTCCAACACAGACTAGAGCTGGATTTGACTGGACTGCATTATTGAGGCTTTCAGAGTTGGCCCACACTCTATGTGGCAGACCAAAGTGTGACTTAAATTAGCAGACTGGGAACCTTTGAAAGTTAGTAACTGCTAACATAGCTGTTCTTGTACTGTGTATAAATTAAAACAATATTTCATCTTTACCATAACCTACTTTTATGGGAACAAGGACAGCAAAGAGGGAAATGACAAACAAACAAACAAACAAACAAACAAACAAAACAAAACAAAAAAATTAGTGCCTGTTGAAAATCTCTCTTTTCTCCCCTTCTGTTTTACAAAGTATGAAATTTTAAATTTTGTTTCATATATTTCATAGAACTCTCATGGCATACCTCAACCTTATTTCACCTAGAATAGATGCACTTTTAGCTATTTTGCTTCTAATGTTAATCTGAAAAGGTTTCACTAATAAAGTTACAAAGCAACACATTTAATCTACTTATAGAAACATTTTTTTTCAACAACTTTTATAGATTTTTACTTAACTCTTCTTAGGATGTGGTTGTTGACTCCTGCAAGATCTTAAACCCTATCAGACAAGGTTTGTGTCCTATTAATTTTTAATTCCCTCCCCACAGTCTAACATAGAAAATTAAATTTTGTACCCTTAGCAAAACTAAAAAAAAAAAAGTACTACTTTCAGAGTATACTAATATATATACTAGAGGCCTGGTGCACAAAAATTTGTGCATTCAGGGGGGTCCCTCAGCCCAGCCTATGCCCTCTCACAGTCTGGGACCCCCTTGGGGGATGTCCACCTGCTGGCTTAGGCCCGCTCCCCAGGGGATCAGAACTAAGCTGGAAGTCAGATATCCCTCTCGCAACCCAGGAGCCCTCAAGGGATGTCCTCTTGCCAGTGGGAAGCAGGCCTAAGCTGCACTTGGACATCCTCAGTGCTACTGAGGAGGCAGGAGAGGCTCCCACCACCACCACTGTACTGGCAGCTGTCACTCTGGCTTGTGCTGGAGCAGAGCTCCCCCTGTGGGAGCATACTAACCACAAGGGTCAACTCCTGCATTGAGTGTCTGCCCCCTGGTGGTCAGTGTGTGTCATAGTGACCAGTCATTCCCAGTCATTCTGCTGTTAGGGTCAATTTGCATATTACCCTTTTATTATATAGGATAGAGGTCTGGTGCATGAGTGGGGGCTAGCTGGTTTGCCCTGAAGGGTGTCATGGATCAGGGTGGAGGTTCCTTCTGGGGTGCCTGGCCAGTCTGGTTGAGGGGCTCATGGCCGTTTGCAGGCTGGAAACAGTTCCTTCAGGGTGGGGGGTCCTGCTGGGGTGCCTGGCCAGCCTGGGTGAGGGGCTGATGGCTCTTTTTCTGCTGGCCAAACCCCCCAGCAGAGATCCTCACCCCATGAGGGTGGGGCCATCCTGGGTGAGTGGCTGATGGCTTGTATGCAGGCTGGCCACAGCCCCCAGCCACCCAAGCTCCCAGTGAGGCTGGCTGGAAGCAGCTATCTGGGATTTATTTATCTTCTATAATTGAAACTTGAACTTGGTCAGCAATCACATAGTAAGTAATAAGAGAACTATTTTATTTATTATTTTAATTCATTTTTATTGTTGAGGATATTACATATGGCCCCCATTTCTCCCTTTCCTCCCCCTCTGCCAGGTTCCCACCCCACCTCAGGCCTTCACCACACTATTGTCTATGCCCATGGGTTACACATATATGCATTTACATTTTTTGGTTTATCTCTCCTCACCCACCCACCCTCCCCTGCCTCTGAGATCTGACATTCTGTTTTATGCTTTCATATTTCTGGACCTTTTGTTTATCAGTTTATTTTATTCATTGGATTCCACATATAAGTGAGATCATGTGATGTCTCTCTCTCTGACAGGATTATTTTGCTTAGCATAATACTTTCCAAGCCTTCCAGGCTGTCTCAAAGGGTAAGAGATTCTTCCTTTTACAGCTGCATAGTATTCCTGGGATAAATGCTCCATAGTTTTTTTATGCATCCAACTAGTGAAAGGCAATAGAGCCATTTAAACTTTAAATTCAGTCTGGTCCTGGAACCTATGCCTCTTAACTCATAAACTACTCTGCATCTTTATGAATTATATATTCTTATTATCTCTCTATATAAAAGCCTAAGCAACCATAACAACCAAATGACCAGAGTGACCGGAACGATCAGTTGACCAGTCACTATGACACACACTGACCACCAGGGGGCAGATGTTCAATGCAGGACTTGCCCTCTGGTGGTCAGTGTGCTCTCACAGCCAACCTCCCATGTCCCCTGCCCTCAGCCAGCTGTCCCTCATTGGCCCCTGGTGCTAAACCATTCATAGAGATCTGTTTCTGGGCCAGGATTTTTTACATAGCCAAGCAGCCCCCCTGCTGTGATATATGGAAAGTCAGTCCTCAACACAAGCGTTTGTCTTGTTCTTGTCCTCTTCCTTCCCTGGGGGCTGCTTGCCTGCTTTGGTGGCATGTGGCAGCGAGGGAAGGAGGGGGGAGAGGTGTGTATCTGTGCGGTGACAGAGCGCTGGCCAGCCTTCCGTAGCCCCCACACACACCATGCACAAATTTGTGCATTGGGCATCCAGTACCCCACAAAAAGAATTGTGTACATTGAAGCTGATCTCATAGAGTTTACTCTAAACATGTATATACAATAGAAATTAGAAAATGATAAAATAAAATATATAAATGAAGTTCTTAAATTTTCTTGCTGATCTCTAGAGGGCATGCATGTGTACCTTTGGGAGTGACATACTCCACTTAAATAATACTGATGAGATGATCAAAAGCAGTAAATAATCCAACCAATGCTCACTGCATTAAATTATATTAACTATTCCATCTTCTCTTCATTAAAACCTAAGCAAAATAAGTGCCGAGTTGGATGAAAATAGCTTTATAGTGCTAAGTGCATGAAGCACAGGATTTATTCTTTAATTATTACTTATTAATTATTGTACTATTTTTCATATGAACTACTGTAAACTCACTTTTGCCCCACCCTGTGTAATGTTTTCAAATGATAAAAATAGTGTACATTCCTTACAAAAATAAAAAATAAAATAAACAGCTATCCAGAAATATGTGAAACACAGTGAACAAATTTAGGACATAAATGTTTGTTCTATGAAAAGTCACTTACATTGGACCAAGGGTCGTATCTATTGATCTGTCCCTGATAGGGTTGCCGCTGGTTGTTTGGGGATTACTAGAATATCATTAAGTATTCTATTATTTTATTTTTTTTCATGTTTTATGCTTTGCCACTGATTTCTACTGAGGTTTATAAATACTCATTTTGAATATGAAGTAGAATGACACAGCCAAAGAGAAATGGGCTGCAGAACTCGGCTTCGTGACGGCCGTAAAGAATGTGTGGTTAGGTTTCTCTACTGTTCTAAAATTCAATGACACTCTGATTCCTAAAATTTTGTTTTGAATTTCAAGTTGGGAGATTTGAAGATTTGGTGATCAACTTTTTGTTCATTGTAACCAGCTGTGTCTAGCTGTGTTCAAGTGTGTAATTTTGTGCTCATCTTACATAGGACTTAGCAAGGTTAAAACTCATTTCTCACTGGTCGTAATGTCTGAAGTTCTCAAGATGTTCAGCTCCTTATCTGTCTAGCCACATGTTAAGGCTCTTTTCATACAAGACCCATTCCCAGACACATGCAGCACCATTAAGCTGACTGGCAGTATGAATAGGACTTCTAGTTAACATTCATTGGCACTCCTTATATTCTCCTAGTTCTCACTTTGCCTTAGGGAAAGCATTTATTACTTAACACTGATTTTATTTAAAAGTTTCAACTTGAGAAGCAACTTTCTTCAAAACAGAATTTGACATAGAAATGTTTGAAGATATTTCTGAGAGCACCAATTTCAGAATGGGCTGCCTTAGCGATGGATGATGGCCATGACTGACAGGTTTCAATTTCTTCTAATCTTTACATGTGCAACTTCTGGATTTTGAATCATTCTTTTAAAACATGAATATTTTCAACCATTCCCACCATTTTAATGGTCTCTATAGAGTTGAAGCTTAATAAAAGCTTCCTTCACAAGGCATCATATACCATCTTAACAACTGAATTATTCTTCCACCAAGTACCAAAACCCTTTTACTGGGCTTTTCGGATCTTTCTCAAATTGTACCTACAATTTTAGATGTGTAAACAGAAGCCCAGAGTCCCTCTTGTTAACTATGCACCTATTTTGTGTGTGAAAAGCATCCTCTTGAAGTGATTCAATTTCCTAGTTTAGTAGTTATGCTTCCAATGTAATTATGTATTAGCCGAGGATATGAATTCTCTCACTTGTAATCATGTGATCTTGTTAGGAACCTGGCTGTGCGATAGGAAATCGTGATTACACTTTCATTCAGCATAGTTTCTTCATCAGTCAGTCCTTGGAAGAGGTGTCAGGATTATTCTGTTGGTATTTTGTTGGTTCCTAGACTATTAATCAGTTTGTATGAAAAGCTGGGATGATATATTGTCTCTGCCTTAAATCCTTTATATTCTGTGAGTTGTCATGGCATTTAATGTAATAGATAACTCCCTTTGGGTCATTAAAAGCAAGAAGGTCAGGTTTTTCTTTTTTCCTGACACAGCAGACCTCTGATTAAGTGTAAAGACACAAGGTGATTTCTTCCACCATGCAATCTCCTGGGGGCAAAGGGGGAGGGGGGAGAGAGAGGGACAAGTAAGTGATTATTTCAAGTGGAAACAACTACTTGTGAGTTTATTTCACATTTACACATGTTAACAACACAAGTTTTCTCAAAACCTTGCTAATTGTACTCTGTTGTGTGTAAAGGCAGAAATGTTTTTGGTAGAAGGGAGAGAGACCTATTTAAACCAACCTAATAATTTTGAAAATACTACAAAGTCCCTTAATCAAAATAAAACAGTTTAATTTTACACAGTCCTCTATGCATGTTAATAAATTTATCCTTGTAATCATCTTAGTCAGCTACTCTGCAGGTTACTATTCATTTAAAAATTAGATCCTTAATCATCCACTTTAATTGTTTATGTTAAAATTCTATTTGTTGCTCAAATTTTCATTCAGTTTCTACCAATCATTTTCCCATTTCCTTGGACCATCCTCTTTTCCCCTCTCCCCGCCTCCTCCCTTCCTTCTCCTTTTTATTTACATAATTCACAACTTAAGAATAAAAAAATTTAGGCAAATTTGTTAACAGCCTATGTCACAGTCATATTTCAAAATCTGCAAGTGAAGAAAGTAAGCTGCCCAAGTAAAATATATTCTTTCTCAGTAAAAAATGCTGTTAAAGTAAAATGATTGATTAATCATTGCGGCCTGGATACAAGAAAAAAAGATAGGCCGTCAAAGAGCATTAGTCACCTGACTCACAGCCAGTGAGGGGCTACTTAATTTCAGAAGAGACCTTATATTTTCAAGTATATTAGAAATTGCTTAAGCATTTTATCAGAATTATAAATTTCTTCCTGGAAGGAGGAGGATTTCTCTGCTCAAGAAAATTTTCTTGCTGAGCCCATTTGGGACAAGTTTCTTTATCAATTCCTACTGATAGAAGAAATTAATCTTAAAGAGCTTGTCAGATGAAATTTCATATTTATCCTATCTGTTTTTTAATTAGTTTTCTTAAAGTATAGTCTATACTAATAAAAGCATAATATGCTAATTAGACAGGAAAGCTGACCTTCCTCCCAGATGACCTTCTGGACAAGCTGTGGCTGTTGCAAGGGCTGAGGGCAGGCAGCTATGGCAGCCTGCAGCTGTAGTGGCAGCAGCGGTGGGGTGATGGGAGTGGCACCTTCCCCTAATCAACCCAGTCACTTCCCGCAGAGGGAGGTCAGACTGCGGCTTAGACCCACTCTCCATGGACATCCCCTGAGGGCCCCCGAACTGTGAGAGGGGGAAGCCCTGGCTAAGGGACCTCCCCTCCAGTGTATGAATTTTCATCCACCTGGCATCTAATCTATATATCTATATCTATCTATATCTATATATCTATATCTATATCTATATCTATATCTATATCTATATCTATATCTATATCTATATCTATATCTATATCTATCTATATCTATGTCTATATGTCTATATATCTATATATCTATATATCTATATATCTATATATCTATATAATCCTATATAATAAAGAGGGAATATGCAAATTGACCGTCACTCCGATCAATTTGCATCCACAGTTGAGGCTAAGTTCCCATAACAAGCCTTAAGGAGCAATCAGCAGGGACCTGAGGCTGCATGCCCACCCACCTCCTGCATAGGGCTTGACAGGGGACCTCAGATCATGCCTTCCACCCACAGGGCTTGACAGGAGACCTCAGGCTGCTCCCCCACTTGGAACCAGGCCAGAGGAACTCAGGCTGCACCCTCTTCCCTGGTGCCAGGCCAGGGGACCTCAGGCCATGCCCCTGACCCTGGCCCCAGGCCAGGGGACCTGAGGCTGTGCCCCCCACCCAGTGGGACTTGACAGAGGCCCTCAAAGTGTGCCCTCCACCCTGGTGCTGGGCCAGGGGACCTCAGGCCATGTCCCCCACCCCAGCACCAGGCCAGGAGACCTCAGGCTGTGCCCCCTGCCCTGGCGCCAGGCTGGGGGATCACAAGCCACTCCCTCCTCCCAGCAGGGCTTGATGGGGGACTCAGGCTGTGCCCCCCTGCCCTGGCACCCAGGGGACCTGAGGCTGCACCCCCCCACACACACACACACACTTGGCAGGGCTTGACTGGGTGGGACCAGCCGGGTCTGGATCTAGCCCAATGAGGGGGGGACAGCCAGGTTTGGGTCTCGAGTAATTTTGAGGTGCATGTGGGTGGTTGAAGACTTGACTCTGGGTTCCATGGTGCACCCCAGACTCTGACAGGAGGAAGATTTTCATATATGTTTTACTAATTTCTTTAATCTCTGACACTTCTATTATAGAGAAAGGGCAAATGGCAATATTAAAATATTTCCTCTAATTAATCCCCTTTTAATGTGCACGAATTTCGTGCACTGGGCCACTAGTATAGTATGTTAGTGACCAACTATGTTAACCTCCCTGATGAGATTAAGGTTAGCATGACTAACACACTGCAGATTTCCTTTAACCTAATATTCATCAAGCCCCTACAATGCACAGAGTTCTGTAGACTTCAACCATTTCATGGGAACAGTCACTACAAAGTTTGCAGCTCTAGACAGCCTAGACTCACATCATATGTTGTATTCATGATATAAGGTGCTCTAAATGAAACAGTTTAAAGGCTGTAGTTTTTTTTAGTGTATGTGTATGCATGTTTGACCTCTCCCCTTCAAGGTAATGCTGCTTGTCTTCATTTTCCTTGGGCACTCTGAGCCTGTTTTAGAACACTTACCTGCGGAGTGGAGAATGACTGCTGAATGAGAAGAGATGGAAAAACCCCTGTAGTTCCCAGATAAAGTTTTCTTCTGGGCTGAGAAATAATGGGACAACTTTTAACATGTGGAAGTTCTATTTTAAAAAAATGAAATAAATCGTGCCAGTGTTCAACACCATTTCACATGGAAGAAACGATGGCAGTAAGGAAAGAACAGCCAATTTTATCGCAGGCCCAAGCCAGGTTACTTTCAGCCGATGCTGATTTATTGAAACTTCGTAACAACCCAGAGATTGTGATTGTCCCATTTTTTCACTCCTGAGGAGACTGAGGTTCATGAAGGTCAAGATCACAGAGAAAATACATGATAGGGTCAAGACTTACACCCAGCTGCCCTGGACCTCAAACCCCATATTCTTTTTTCATTTTACATACCTCTTTAAATTGAAACTTGTCTCAATTTCTCCTCTAAAAAGTCAAACAGTTTTTGTGGGTGGAATTGATTTGTCTGAAGGCCTGAATTCCTGTTTGAGAAATCCCAGTTAATATATGTTACCTCGAGGAGTTGATCAATGCAGTAATTCTTGCTTTCTAAGGTTACTTTAAAATATATAGGACTTTCAGAAACCTGTCATTTAAAAAAGATGGAGGTTTGAATTTTCAGTGTGCTCTGCTCTTTGGGTGGTTGAGACTTGTAACAGCAGTAAAACTTGGTTTCTGGCAGTGCCCTGTAGGAGTATATTGCGACTGAAACGGATTTTTTAACTTCGTGTTCATTGCTTGCCATCCTCTAGCAACTGACATGAAATTTCACTCGGATCTTTTTACATTGTTACATCTTGATAGACGGGCTTAGGGTTCAACAGTCCAGTGGCCATGATTGCAGCTCTGTCTTCCCAAGGGAACCATTAGCTTAAACATGGGTGCATTTTCTAGGCAAGTGTTTGGTTTTAGTTTCCCCAGTGTAGTTGTTTATTTGTTTTTAATTAAAGACCTTAACTTCAGGTCTGCTGCACAAATTCTGTTTCTAAAACTACGTGGAATGATAGGGAAAAAAAATTATCAAGTTAGTTTTCTTTATATGTCAGGGTACCCTTGGCACAAGCAGAGACAACTAGCACTCCTAAGAATAGGAGTCCTTTGCACTCCATACCTCGCTCTCCGTGACATTCCACTTGCATGTGCACCCCCTACCCTCCAAAGGGAAATGTCTCCATCTTGCATTAATTCCCTTTGTGTTCTGTTTGAATTGCCCCACTCCCCACCCCCCACTCACAAAAAAAAAAAAAAAAAAAAACAACACTAAAGAAAAACTAAAAAAATTAGCTAATGAAATACTAAAATAATTAGAGAAGAGAGCCCCTATCCCGAGGCTTACCGAAAAACACAAGGACATTTCAGACTTGGTCTCTTGAGAAAGAATCCAGTTTTCTACCCAAGAGGGTAGCACTAATGGTGTGGATTTTAAACCAATAGCTAAGGAAGTAGGTGGCAGCACAGCAGGGAATAAAGAGGTGATTTTGGCGTGTTAGAGCCTTGAGCTGCCTCACACTTCACACCTTTGAGAAAACCACCTAAATAATACCTCCACATACCATAAAGGCCCAGATTGCCAAAACAACCAAAACCCCATTTTAGCACTTTAGTAGAACTTTGACCCCTCCCCCCCATAAAAAGAAAGGGAGGCATTTTTCATTGCTTCTCCCCTTCTTAATTCAATAAGAATGTATTTCATTTCAGACTTCTCTTTGCACTCACATCTCCTTCTCTTGCAGCTCACTTAGTTATAGGGCCCTGGCCCTGTCCTATGCCTCGTTGACACTTCCATGGATGTGGCACCATAGAGAGCTTGTGCTCCATGGCCAGTAAAGGTGTGCTCTTCTGTCCCCATAAACATTGGTGGACAAGCAGTTCCACCTCCACGACACGCAGGGGCCTAACCAGGTTGAATCTGGGGCGCATCTCTCTGGCTCCCAGGTGTGCTTTGCGACTGTGCCCATCGCTGACTAATGGCACTGTGTCCTGCCACGCGCCTCGTTTGATGATGTATCACATGGCTGGCCGCTGCGGTGATGTGCGATTGTGTGTAGCACAGCCATTTGAGAATCACTTGTCTTCCTGGGAGTGCACACAGCCTGTAGGTTGTGAGGAAAGAAGCCTGTTAACCCCCCACGTTCACATTGGCGTTTCTTAGTGGATGCTTTAATTTTTACTGGTTACTGATGCGCATGCCCCTCAGGACCAGCACTGTGGTGGGTCTGGCTGAGGAAACTATTTCAGTTCCAACTGCTAAACGCAGAAGATTGATGGCACTGACTCTTATAAAAGGGGAGTAGTGCGGGAGGATTGAGTCATCCTCATCATTAATATAACTGAGTGATTACAGACTCTTTCCCAGGAGAGAACCAGACAGTCACTGGCCATGGAAATATAAAAGAGAATCCTGAAGAAGCCTGGCACAAGATGTGTGCTTTGTAGCTAAGAATAGCAAGGTTAATTACAGAAGGGAGTGACAGAAACAGGAAAGCAGCAATCTTGCCCAGCAGAAGTAGCTGCAGCATAGTTCTAAAATAATGAGTAACAAGGGCTAATCCTGGAGTTGTCAAAACATTAACCCTGGCTGAAGATGGGTGCAGAGGAGAGTTGGAAGGGAGAGGTGCACAAATAATGCCCAAGCAAAGGTCACTTGGGGGGTTCAATTTAAGATCTCCTTGTCCTGCTGCAATGAAGGATAACTGCTTGTTAGCTCGAGTCAGATTCCAAGTCTCTAATTATATTTGTCAACTAGAGGCCCGGTGCACAAAAATTTGTGCACTCGGGGGGGGGGGGAGGGGCGTCCCTCAGCATCGCCTGTGCCCTCTTGCAGTCTGGGAACCCTCAGGGGATATCCCTGGGCAATCAGGCCTAAGCTGGCAGGTTGACATCTCTTTGGCAGCCCGGGGGCCCTCGGAGGATGTCCACTTGCCAGTGGGGAGCACACCTAAGCTGCAGTCGGACATCCTTAGCACTGTAGGAGAGGCTCCCACCACCACCACTGTACTTGCAGCCATCAGCCTGGCTTGTGGCTGAGCAGAACTCCCCCTGTGGGTGTTCACTGACAACCAGGGACAGCTCCTGCATTGAGCGTCTGCCCCCTCGTGGTCATTGTGTGTCATAGTGACCAGTCATTCCCAGTGGTTTTGCTGTTAAGGTCAATTTGCATATTACCTTTTTATTATATAGGATAGAGGCCTGGTGCATGGGTGAGGGCTGGCTGGTTTGGCCTGAAGGGTGTCATGGATCAGGCTGAGGGTCCCGCTGGGATTCCTGGCCAGCTTGGGTGAGGGGCTGAGGGCCGTTTTCAGATTGGCCACACCCCTTCAGGGTAAGGGTCCCTGATGGGGTGCCTGGCCAGCCTTGGTGAGTGGCTGATGGCTGTTTGCAGGCTGACCACAACCCCTTCAGGGTGGGGTCCCTGCTGGGGTACCTAGCCAGCCTCGGTGAGGGGCTGAGGGCTGTTTTCAGGCTGGCCAAGCCCCCCAGCAGGGACCCTCACTCTATGAGGGTAGGGCCATCCTGGATGAGGGGCTGATGGCTGTTTGCAGGCTGGCCACAGCCCCCAGCCACCCAAGCTCCCAGTGAGGCTGGCTGGAAGCAGGAATCTGGGGTTTATCTTCTATAATTGAAATTTTGTTGCCTTGAGTGGAGGCCACAGTCGGCCTAGGCAGGCAGCTTCCTCCATTGCCGAGGCAACAAAACCTCCTGTTTGCTCTAGCTCTGTGACTGCCGGCCGCCATTTTGGTTAGATTAATTTGCATATAGTCACTCTGATTGGTTGGTGGGCGTGGCTTGGGATGTTGCAAAGTGATGCAATTAGCATATTACTTTTTTATTATATTAGATATATGATAAAAGCTAAAATTCAAGGTGTGTGATATTCAAACATCCTCATGCAGTTCTATCTCAGTGTTATTCTCTAACAAGCATTAAATGCTATAACAAAAGCAGAGTCTTTATTTCAAACAAATAGGAAATAAACTTCACAGTAAAAGTCTAAACAAGCCCCAATTAATGAATTTTCTAACCATATGAATCTACTATATGTAACAATGTCCCAGGCAAAATCTTGTTAAACTATTTAAGGAAGTAATCCTATATAATAAAAGGCTAATATGCAAATAGACTGAATAGCAGAACAACTGAACAATGGAACAGCCAGTTGCTATGTTGTGTGCTGACCATGCGTGTGGATCATGGAGAGCATTGGCTGGGCCAGGATGGTAGAGCAGGTGAGCAGGGGCACCAGACCATGGTGGGGTGCTGGTCGCTGTCATCAGGACAAGCCTCTGGTGGTTGTTGAAAATTCTTTGCTCCTCATACCGAGGTCCCGCCCAGTATTTGCTTCTGCTGCTGGCACCAGCCCTGCTTGCACCTGCTTCTGGTGCCAGAGCTGCCACTCGCACCCACTGCCAATGCTGGCCTTGCTCGCACCCACAGCTGGTGGTGGAGCCATCATTTGTACCCACTGCCAGTGTCTGGTGCCAGTCCCAATCACTCAGCGCCATTAGCGGGTGTGAGCGGCGGCTGCTGGCCCTGATTGCCCTCCACCTCCCCTTTCTCTTGAGGGGTGATCGGGGCAGCAGCTGCCTCTCGCACCCACTGACGGCGCTGGCCCCAATCTCTGCACTGTCAGCGGATGCGAGCAGGGTTGGCGACATGAGTGCGTGGGAGTGGTGGTGGCAGGAGTGGAGCTGGCAGCAGACGGGACTGGGGGGCTGCAGCTGGAGGGGCTGGGCAGGGGCATGGGGGATGGGTGAATACCCACTCTGTGCCTAACACAGCCTTGTGGCCCACAGTTCCTTTCAAGGTGCACAGATTTGTGCACTGGGCCCCTGGTATATTAACAATTTTTAAAGATATATTTATATTTTAACAAAAAAATATCTGAAACAAATACATAATGAGGTTGAGCTTTACTCAAAATAAGTTTTCTAAACATCCAGTATTTTTTCCTTATTCTTAGCTAAAGCTTGTTATCTTTACCAGAATAATACCTGATATGTTTATGTTCAGCTTTCACTTTTTGTCAGATATGATTGTATAGATGGAACGGTTTGGGCTCAAGCATTAAGATTAGCAGTGGAAATGGATTTCTAAAGGAAGCTTTGTCATCCTCTTCTTAATGTTTCTTGCATTAATTTTTTGTGAAAATTTCTTCATTTGCTTTCTTGGAAAATAGAAATGAGGGCTATTTTAACTCTGTGTACCTCCTTCAGAAAAGCCTCAGAATTCCATCCATGTCCCTTTATTATAACCATGGTTATTACCATAATAGTTGGTGTAAAGCATAGCTTGAGCACCTGCTAGATGACTGACATGTGCTAGAGGATTTGCACACATTACTTACAACTTGTAACTACGTTGGTTGATATTATTATTCCTGTTTGAAAAAGGAGAAAACCAAGGCTAAAAGGAGTTTTGGTATTTCACTGAGAGATATACAGTAGCCATTAATAAGCAGCAGAACTAAGAGTCAAATATAGAAAATCATAGTTAAGTAATGCTGCTTATTTAAATGTTTCTTAATTATTATTATAAATCCAAACTTCCTTAACACCATTAGTATTAAGTAACTGCAGTTATTTTTAATATATAGAATGGAGTTTTTTATAATAATAATTTCTGTATTCTTTAACTGGAAGCCAAGTTTACAGAAGCTGCCCAACTTTGTATAGATTGTGGTATGAGGCTGTAGCAACCCTTGGCTTCATGGCCAACATTTTCTAGAGATAATAGGATGAATAATTATTATTGAGAAGTATACCGAGGTTTGCAAATTGTCCCTCGGGTCACCCCAATTCTCCTTTCTTTATTTAGAAAAAAAAATCAATACATAAGACAAAGAAAAAAGCATAGTGTATATTGCTTGCTCTCAGAGTTTCTGAACCAGATCAAGTAGCCTACAAGAGTGCATTCATTTATTTAGTTGTTGTGACATCCTTTTGTCTCTGCTCTTAACTCTATTCCCAGACCCTTTACTGTTCTGCTCTAGGCCCTGGGGAACTATATTTGTTAGACACTATTGTCATCTGGCTTCTCAGCTGCCTACACCAGTGGGATGCGCTGGGGGAGGATGGGAGAGAGAAGGTGGTGAGGAGTCAGGCTATTTCTCTGCTTACAGTGCCTGCGCCGCCTCTTTGATTCTGGTTTCTGTGGGATTGTCCCGTATCCCACACAGCAGCCCCCACCAGGAGTCCATCCCCCTCTGCTGGCTCCAGCCTTTGCACCTGGGCCAGCCTGTCCCAGAAGGACCCAGGGTGAGGGTACAGGAGATGCATACATCTGTGTCCAATATTTAAAAGTTATAAATTAAATACAGACTCAGAGTAATTTCCATTTTTCTGTTTTGACAAATATGCTTTCATAATGACATTAAAAAAAAAAAAAACTTGCCTGGGAATCCACAGGATAAATACCTTCTTTCTCTTACTCACGAGGGTGGGTGCGCTTACTTCCCACACCCAAGGCTTGGCTTCTCACTTATTTCTCAGTTCTTCCGCGTCCCCACGGCAGGAACTGTGAGAATCCTATGAGTGTGATACCAAAACATCTCCCCTTATTCCAGCAAGTCCAGGCTAAAAACAGGTGCCCTAACATCCCAACCTAGATGGTGTAGAGCCTTTAAATTCCTCAAAGGAACCTGAAGCTGGAAGGCAAGGTGCAAATTTAGAACTCTCAGACTCCCTTCTGTCTTAGCTCTTTCCCACACGGTGAGGGGCTTTGAGTGTACACAGTCACTCTACACCACGCCCAAGCTCTATCCACCGTTACCACCCACCTCCCTCTTGCAAACAACACCCTCTTCTTGGCCCTCATGGCTCTAGGGATCTGTGTTATCCAAGAGTGGACAGACCCATGAAAAAGGTCCATTCAGGCCCTAGAGACAGGCTTCATCCATTTAAGAAGGGGAGGCCAAGGACCTGGAAGAGAGCAGAGCATGGGATCTGGCTATACATGTCAGACCTTTGACTCAAAGGTTTCTTATCTCTGGAAGGAAAATTCATCCCAGCCAGGAAGACACATAGCTGAGAGAAACACAGTGGGGCCTTCTTGCGTGGAGAGCCCAGAGCAGGGTTTCCACCTGGTCGCCATCTAAAGGTGCCACCAGGTTTGAGGGTCCCCCCCAAGGGATGGTGGTGGTGGCTTCTTACTGTTGCTGATCTCTGGGTTACATTGCTATCCTGTTTGTCTCCTCAGCTCTTCTCTCCCTTGTGTAACCAATTCTCTGTGTTAAATTTCCTCTGCTTGCAACCCCTAGAAAGGCTTTTATTTCCCTGACAGCACCCTGATTGATACAGCTCATTTAAAAATGTTTTTTAAAATTGCTAGATTGCAGTGATATCATCTGTGTACAGTTGATCATTCAGGGCACTTATCCAAACTAAATAGAATAGGCCCCATTATAAAGATGGGTTCAGAGAGATACAAAATATTTTCTGACAATCTGAGACTTTTCCTAACACATGCACATTTCATAAGTCATATTTCAAAAGGCACTGTATATTTAACTGCACCTAAATTTGCATGTGGAGTTACAAGGTAAATAGGACAGAAGGGGAAAAATAGAAGTGGACTGTTTCAGCATGCCAGGCAGAGAGGCAGGAAAGTGGTAGTGATTCAACTGAATGCTGTCTCTTCCCTAATATAGAGTCTTTGATGCAGGCTGCAGCCTTTGGGCTTTCTACAATCCGCTCCAACACTTCCCACGCTGGGTCTTTTACACGTGTCTTTCTACTAGGCCAGTGCACTGCTAGATCTTAAAATAAGACTTACACATATGGTGCTTATATAATGAAGATGAAACCCGTGCAGCAGGGCTGGCCTCCTGATAACGCCTCAGGAGAGATATTGCCTGGGTTATATAATGATTCAGTTCCTAGGTTAGTTGCGCTGTGTGTGTGTGTGTATTTCCTAGAAGGTATAAGAATTTGACATACATCTGACTTCTGATCTATGTCCCTTTGTACTAACAAGATATTTTGTTTTGCAAACATCCTGATTTTGGTCTGAAATTCATATTCTGTATTCTACATCAACTTTCCAATCCATCACTGGAAACATAATTACTGAGAAAAATCAAGGATTTCGTTGATGTTCCATTACTCCTGCTTCTGTGCCTTTGCTTAAAACTCCCTCTCACCTCAGCAAGCCTGCTCCGCCTGACCTGCAGACACAGCCAGGATGTGGCAATAGAGGAAAAAGGAAAGTAATCAACTTGACTGCCTGATGTTACTAAAAACTGCAGCCAATTTTCGGTTATCCATGTCAGGAGATGCAAGAATCTTTGAAATCAAGATCGGATCTATAAATAACAAAGAAGCAGCAGCAGCAGAAACAAAACAACAGGCTTCCTTTCATCAACAGTTGCAGTCTTTTCCAGTGTTGTTAGGCAGGATTTCTGAGGTAGTCACCATGCTGCCTCCCCATTGAGAAGCAGGTTAAGTCTTAGGTCAGGACTGTGGCTGGTAGAGCTGGACTGAGGAACGTGGCCTTCACGTTCAGGTAAATGGACATCCTGCCCTCCTCCTCCCGCCCCCTTTCTCCCCCACTGCCTCCAGACTAAAGGTTCTTTCCTGGACAAAGCAGGAAGAGCAGCTGGAAAACCTGAGGCTGCCTTCCAGAGAGCCAACCAATCTTGAGTATTGAGGGGAGGTGGGCAGGCTGCTCCATGGCTGAGGGATAGCTCATACTCCCCAGGGAAAATAATGTTCAATATCTTAAACCTACCCGGTAAAGAGAGGAGAGAGTGGAGGGTGACTGCAGGTGACACTGTGATATGCGCCTCCACCCTGAGAGCAGGTGCTCCTTCGTGCAAACACCAGGGCAGGGAACCCAGCGCCCTCTGACACGTGCCCAAACTACCTTTACTTTTGGCAGTAGCTCGACCATTCTTAATGGAGTCAATGAAGGAAAGTCAATAACCTGCAAACTGTGTAGTTAACTACCACACCATGAAGGGTTGCTTCTTTGTATTCATTGTCTCCAATTGTTTGTTTTGTTACTAATTTGGCAAGTCCCCCACATGTGAATGTGGGGGCCAGACTAGAATAGATCTATGAATCTTGAAATTTTGTGACACCTTGGGGGAAAAATCTGAGGATGTATTCTCTACTTAACGGAGTACTAGAATCACACTTGCGTGTGTAGACTGGTTTATGATATCTTCCGGCTACTCAGAGGAGTTGTGTTCCCCTCACTGCTTCTGTTGACATTTAAGCCAAACAAGAAACTGTGCTTTATTGGTGAGTCCCATCAAAATGGGATCTTTTGTCATAATATCCATATTAACTAAGCTGATGCATGTCCAATGCGAGTTAGTGTTATTATTGTTAATAGCTGTAATAAATACAATCAACAGAATTGTGCTGCAATATTAATCATGGTAAACAATCAGTATGGATGGTTATTTTCTGTAATAACAAGTTTACAGACAAGAGACTCAGCAGGGTTTCCAATCTCATCATTATTTACTCACTTATTTTATCTTCACTTACTTATGTTTTTTCTCCCATTTCCCGAATGCACATTTTGGGACACGGCAATATTTTTCAAGCATTTATATGAATTGATGTCTTCCTTAGAAATAATCAGAGACAGTGTTGGTTCCCAGCCTCCTCCAGTGTAATCTGAAACCACCCCCTACACTCATCAGGAGGGCAGGGAGAAAGAGGCAGAGCCCTCCAGATTGGCAGGTGCCAGACTTAATAAGCAAGGGAACATATGAGGCTTGTTTGTAAGACGAGTAGACCCCCTCATCTGCCTGCCAGAATCTTACAAGTTTATATAGAGGTTTTAACAGGGTTCAGTTACGTACACTGTCCAGATGGTCTCAACATCACAAGGCTGTGTTCTCGGGGCAGCTTCTGGGAATAGGGTAGAGAAGACAAGCAGAACACACATTTCAAGGGGAGGCTGGGAACCTCCAATTGCCCTAATCCAGCTCCTGGTTCAACCAGCGGTCACGTCTTCTTGATGACCTCCCCCAACACAGAGCATCTTTCAGCTCAAGTACTGTTCCAGCGCAGGAGGCAATAAGAACCCATTATCTGGAAGCTGCTCCATATAAAGTGAAGAGTCCTGTTCTCACTTAAGCTCTTCAGAAACAGATGGCCACTCTCCTAGGAATAAAAATTCTCCTTATTTACCAAGCTTTTACTTCAAAATTTAATTGAGTCCTGTTATTCTTATACCATTTCTGTGAGAGAGATGGAGACCAAGATGTGACACTTTCATGGAGCCCTCAGCAGGAGTCTGAGCCCAGACTCTGAACTAGTCATCACCTTCAGGACATCTCATGGCTCATTAGACTCCACCCAGGGTGACAACGGGTCCATTTACAGACATTGTTCTTTGGTGTGAGACTTTGCTGCTGCCCTTTAAAGAGATGATCCAAGGATATCAAATGCATGGGTAAAACCAGAGTTTAATTATGTCACAGGCTTATATTTTAGTCTTGCTACATTAAAGCAGCATTTGGCCCAATTCCCAGGTGAGAGCTAAAGAAAAAAATACTTTTCTTCTTAACCTTCTGTATTCTTCTAGCTGGGTTAATCAAATTAACAAAGACAGAATGACAGGGGAAAAATCAAATTTTAATACATATGCACAAAAATTCCCAAAGACTGTGAGGCAAAATTGGGTTTATGTGACATTTTGGACAAAGAAGAAAAGGAGTAAATGAGTGCTTAGATTTTAAAAATGAAAATGGGTGATTTCCATGTAATTAAGGAAGAGCAGAAAATATGTGGTAGGTAAATTTTTGCCAGACAACATTGAAAACAGTGGAGGGAAGATAGAGGTGCCCAACGGGCTCCTGCCTGGACTCTTGCTGTCTGATGCTGAGGTGACTATGCCAAGGTTCCCTCCTGCTGCAGTATTTTCCATCTGAATTTCTTAGGAAAGAGAGAAAGGTCAAAAGTTCTTTCTGAATCTTTTGTTTCTTAATATTCAGCTTAAAACCAGTATTCCAAAAGATAGCTTAAGGGTGGCAAAACTTTTGTGTCTTTCACCCACTTTCTCAGACTTTCACTCAGGAATTAAATGCAGCCTAGCCCTGGCCAGTTTTGCTCAATGGGGAGAGTGTCTGCCTTTGGACTGAAGGGTCACAGATCAATTCTGGTCAAGGGCACATACTCAGGCTGCAGGCTCGATCCCCAACCCAAGTTGGGAGGCAACCAGTGGATGGATCTGTCTCACACCCATGTTTTTCTCTCTCTCCCCCTCCCTTCCATTCTCTCTGAAAATTAATGGAAAAATATCCTCAGGTGAGGATTTTTAAAAACGCAGCCTAATTAATGCACAACAGGATTAACAGTGGAACAGCAGGAGCTTGGTCAGCAATCCTTGGGGCTCTGGGTATTTTTTTGGGGGGGAGAGGTGGTAGTGGAAGTCATGGTTGTTTCTAATAGAGATAGTTTGTCAGTGTGTGAAGTCAACAGAACCAATATTTACCAGCCTAATAAATACTAAGGAAATTCCACTTTGCAAATTACTTTCTGTTTTCTGTTAATTCCCTACCACAGACCACTTAGGAAAGTATAAGGAAACTTCTACCTCAAGAAAACGTGCTTTTTGAGGTTAAGCCAACTAAATGCTCTTGTTTCCTATCAATAAGATATGAAGGAGGCAAAGGAGACAGCTCTGAACTTTTCTCCCTTAGCAGACAGGTTGCTTAGCTGATGTGAAGGGAGCTGGAATGTAGGTTTTCAGAAGCCTTAAATGAGAGAACAAAACATCTCCAAAAGATGGTGTCGTGAAACATCCAAACCTGTAGAGAATTTTTATGAGTTTGAGTCAAACTGACAACATTTGCCAGGAAGCAAAATCTCAATGGGTTGAGAACATGCTCCACAGAATGGCAGCTTTGCAACTTAATTTATATGTTAGAATCAAAAGAGGTGGTATAGGGAGGGTCACATAAAACCTATTGGTGGTAGAATAAACTCAAAATGGATTAAAGACTTAAATGTTAGACTTGAAACCATAAAAATCACAGAAGAAAACATAGGCAGTAAATTCTCGACATTTCTCATAGCAATATTTTTTTCTGGTATATCTCCTTTGGCTGGGGAAAAACACCTGCCTATGGGAATACATCAAATTAAAAAGTTTTTTGTACAGCAAAGGAAACCATCAACAAAATGAATAGACAGCCCACTGAATGGAAAAACATATTCGCTGATACAGCTAATTTAGGGTTAATATCCAAAATTTATAAAGAACTTATAAAATTCAACACCATCAACAACACAAACAACCCAATTTAAAAATAGGCAAAGGTTCTGAATAGACACTTCTCCAAAGAGGACATACACATGGCCAATAGATATATGAAAAGATGCCCATCAGTAATTATCAAAGAAATGCAACGTAAAACCACAATGAGTTATAACCTTATACCTATCACAATAGCTGTTATCAACAAACAACAAGTGTTGCTGAGGATATGGAGAAAAGGGAACCCTTGTGCACCGGAGGTGGGAATGCAATTGGTACAGCCACAGTAGAAAGCAGTATGGAGTTGCCTCAAAAAATTAAAAATGGAACTGCCTTATGACCCAACAATTTTACTTCTGGGAATTTACCTGAAGAAACCCAAAATACTAATTTGAAAGAATATATGCACCCCTATGTTCATTGCAGCTTTCATTATAACAGCTAAGATTAGAAGCAGCCCTAGCGTCCACCAGCAGGCAAGTGGATAAAACAGCTATAGTATGTGTATGCAATGAAATACTAGTCGGCCATTAAGAGGAAGAAAATTTTACTATTTGCAACAGCAAGGGTGGACCTGGAGAACATTATACTCAGTGAAATAAGCCAGTCAGATAAATACAAGAACCATATGATTTCACTCGCATGTGGAAATTAACTAACAAACTGAACTAACCAGCAAAATAGAGACAGACAGACTCATAGAGAGTAAGTAGGCAGCATGTGGAGGGGGTGTGTGTGGAAGTGTTGGGGAGGTTAATGAAATGGAGCAAAAAGAAAAGAGAAAAAACTCCTGGACAGGGACAACAATGAAGTGATTGTGAGGGGTAAGGGGAGTTGGTGGAGGAGTTGGAAGCGGGTACTGGGGGGATAAATGGTGGTGGAACAAAGTCAGTTGGTGGTAAATGAAGGGTGTGGGAGCAACAAAGAGGGAATTCTCTGAGATTGGATAAAAAACAAAACAGAGAGACATACTCATTTTACATTGCTGGGTATAGGATAGTTAACATTTACAGCATAGAGAAATGGTGGATGCAGGCAATATGATAACAGCGAGGGGTTCTGTGGTCTCATGCTCTGTTGCCAGCCATTGTGCCTTTCAGGGAAAAACTCTGGCCTTTTAAAGGTGTGTTATCTTAGAGGCAAAAAGACAATCAACAGGCTCACTTAAAGTAAAGATTGGCCTTTGCCAAGGAAACTACAGGCCTAGCACATGACTACCCACCACCAACCCCTTTTAGTTTGGAAAGTTTTATGTTCACACTAGAGGCCTAGTGCACAAAAATTTGTGCACTCGAGAGATATCTCAGCATGGCCTGTGCCCTCTCGTAGTCTGGGACCCTTGGGGGATGTCCATCTGCTGGCTTAGGCCTGCTCCCCAGGAGATCAGGCCTAAGCTGGAAGTTAGACATCCCTCTGGCAGCCTGGGAGCCCTTGGGAGATGTCCACTTGCAATGGGGAGCAGGCCTAAGCTTCAGTCAGACATCCTTAGTGCTGTTGAGGAGGCAGGAGAGGCTCCCACCACCATTGCTGGCAGCCATCAGCCTGGCTTGTGGCTGAGCAGAGCTCTGCCTGTGGGAGCGCACTGACCACCAGGGGCAGCTCCTGCATTGAGTGTCTGTCCCCTGGTAGTCAGTGTGTGTCATAGTGACCAGTCATTCCCAGTGGTTCTGCTGATAGGGTCAATTTGCATATTACCCTTTTATTTTATATTCAGATTATTGATTATCCTAAGTGGTTACTTTCAGGCTCTGAGGTTTTAAGGCCCACCATGTAGGCCTCCCCGGAGCTTGTCAGGTTTAGTATGCGGCCTTTTTTTCATTCACAATGGTTTACACATCATATAAGATAACTCAGAAAAGACCTCAGTTGGGAGTGCTGGTCTAATAATCAAATTAATGTAAGACATTAGCAAGAGCAAAAATTACATACATATGTGTGCCCCAGAAGACTATGAGACCCAAGGACAAGTCGGGCAGTTGAGGTTTATATGCCATCCTGAACTAAGGGTAGACTAGGGAGCCTGGGGCTGCTGAGGGAAGGAGGGTAATTCACAGGGAGATAAGAACAGATGTTTAGTAATTAGATGCTTGCCCTGCCACACAGATAGGTCATTCAGAGAAAAAAGTTATCTCTGATAATAGCTTTTTTTCCTGAGCTCTCTTTCTCAATTCCTTTTGGTAGTTAAGGGAGTGGTAAAAGTTTTTTAATCTTTAATCTTCTGAGTCTTGCTTGCTTTTGACTGAAAATAGTTCACATGCCAAAATGGCACATTTGGGGGATACTCGCTCTTAACCCTTTCAGCACATCCGTTCCTTCAGTTACTCGGGTCCAGTTAAGAGTAGGATGTCAAAGTCTGAGGGAGGGAGGACAGAGAAACCAAGTCTGGGGAGGTCTAGCTGAAGAGGCCTCGGGCTTATGTAAATAATCAACATTCCCTTATCATCTTGACCACAGAGCTTTCACTTATTTTTCAAGCCCTCCCATTGCTTGTTACTGTTGATTCTAGATATATGTCGATGTTAGGATGGGGATTAGAAAATTAGGAATTTTCTTTTATATCACAGAAATTCAAAGTATATTAATAAATTACCCAGCACCATCATAATATTATCTGCATAGGCCCAATGCCATCTTGCTGTATTGCCACTAACACAATTTCTTTTTTAAAACAAGACCACTAACATATTTTTTTTTTATGTTATCCAAAGTCTTCAGTCTCTATCATATATAGAGCAACATGTTGCCTCTTCTTAATTGTGGGAAAAACAAGAACATCATATTCATTAAGTTGAGAACCTGTGTACCAGGCACAGTAATATAGAGAGAAATGAACTGGAAATAGAGCTCTTTCAGGAAGCTTACATTGAGGGAGATAAGCCAAGCACATCAATAACTATAAATACAGCAACCCAAAGACAGAGTGTTTATTCCCCGGGCAGTTCACTCATTCACTCATTCATTGAGCAGTGAGTGTTTTTATTTCCTTACACAGATCAGGATGAGTGCTCAATTCTGGGGCTGCAATGATGAACAGCAACAAGATAATAGCAAATGGAAGTTCCCTCTCTGTTACTTGCACCTTAATGTATGTGGTGGAGGAGCGGGGGTGGTACAAACAGACGGTTAAATAAGCTGTGAAAATACAGTCTTTGGAGATCAAGCAATATTTGCCAGAGTATTCTAACATATTGGTTCTATTCACCTTGCGGTCGTAGTTTCTTATTTTAGCCTCTGTCACAATGCACTGCAGTTCCTGGTTTATAAGCCTGCTACTTGCTCCTTTTCTTCTTTGTTTGGTTCTCAAAACATTGTAGTAGTTATAGTTGTAAAAATAAACTTTTTTTTTAACCACCACTGATTTTCATTTTCTAATTATCTTCATACTCTAGTTTCAAACTTGAGTATTAAGTACAGCTGCAATGCCTTCTCAGTAATTACATCTTTTCATTAACTTGTATTTGATCCTAAAATCTGTCTTAATTTCATTGTCTTCTATAAAGTTGAGATGTTAAAGAACTAATTATATTGCAAATAATTAAAAATGTAGTGTGGTTAAATTTCTTATGGATTTTGCCAAGTGCTACATTTTAAACAAATCTAAGAAATTTGTCCATACTTGAGCTGTCCGCATAAAAAAAAATAAGTTGAGTTAAAAAAGTGAAGGGTCATAATTTGCGGTTTTTGAGTATATCGAATACTAGTACATTTTGAGTTTCTACAACATCCTATTTGAAATAACAGTAAGTCGAGGTTACTTATAACAACTTTGGTCTCCTTCCCCTTTCTCCTGCACTTTTGAAAGTTCTCTGCCTGACCTCAGTCTGCCTTGAATTACCTGTTTTTCCATATTCCTCTCCAGTGTTTCCTTTTCTTTGTGTTTATGTCTGTTTCTATTATTGAAAAACTAAGATTTTTTTTCCTCATGAGCCCTCCTAAGTTCTGGGTCCAAGACCTTGTGGTAAAGGTACCAGAGGGGTCACACATGTACCATATTTTCCGGCATATGAGATGACTTTTTAACCCAGGAAAATCTTCTCAAAAGTCGGGTGTCGTTCTTATAGGGCGGGTGCTGAAACTTCTGAACCAGACTGGAAAATCTGTGGTCGCCGCATATGGTGGGGGGAGCTCAAAAACGGCCACACTCCATTCATTTCAGTGGAGCCGGACGGAGACCGCAAGTGTCTCCGGTCGGCTCCTTTTTGTGCCGCATACGGTCTCCGTCAGGACTTTTTAACCCAGGAAAATCTTCTCAAAAGTTGGGGGTCGTCTTATACGTCCAGTCATCTTATATGCCGGAAAATACGGTTAGTTGTTCTGATTCATTACAATAGCCCAGGCCCACTGGGATAGGCCCACTGGGCATCCCAGTGGAAGTGGTAGCAGAAGAGACCCTGCTGGTGGAGAGTAGGCAGAGGAGGTGTCTGGCACAAATGTTACTCTTTCTTTGTCACAGAGCTCCCAATTGCAAATAAGTGGTCTGGTGATTCAGGGAGGAACAAAGTGAGAATCTTGTGTGGCAAGAACTTTTAGATGTCTAGGAGCAGCTCGGGTATAATAATTTTAGATGATATATGTCATTCCCAATTCAAACAGATCGACTAAGACCATTTGGTGTGAAGGAGAGCAAAGGAAACCTGGAATAAATCAAAGGTCATGATTGTGGGTCCTTGTTCTGCCTGTCCTATGTGACTTTGCTCAAGACATTCAGTTTCACTGGGCATGACTTATTCATCCATAAAATCTATTGAGCCTAAGGATCAATTTGAAATAGTGGGTATTAAGGTACTGTGTAAAATCTACCACAGTTTACAAATACCATTTTTTGCTGAGTGAAAGTGGATTTAGTGGAATTGAGGAAAGTATGGTTCAAAGACTGTTAAGTGAAGTGTAAATATTTGGATTATTTCAGAGCTTGGAAAATATTCTTGTTGGTTTATAGATTGCATTTACTCAAGCACAGTATTTTATTAATTTAATTTTAAAGTTAATATTTTATCAATTAAGAGCATAATAATTCAAGTCTGTCTTGCCCTGGCCAGGTAGCTCAGTTGGTTAGAGTATTGTCCCAATATGCCAAGGTTACGGGCTCAATCCTCAGTCAGGGCACACACAAGATTTAAGTCTGTCTTTTATATATTACCAAATGAAACATTTAGCCTTAGCTTCAGCTTTGAGTTATAGGAAAACCCAAAACTATAGTAATGTAAAAAAGATAAAAATTTATTTTATTCTCATGTAAATGTAAGCAGCTCCATGGTCATTAGGTACCAATTTCCATTTAACAAAATTCTCTGCCTTACTAAATTTGCAATTTTTACTTCAGTGCCCAGTAATGCTGCTCTAGTTCCAGCCATCATGTAAACATTTCATCTGACAATGAAGAGGGAAAGGGAGAGAGAAGACTTTCCCAAGTTTGCATACTATTATCTTATATTCCACTAGGGACCTGGTGCACAAAAATTTGTGCACTCGAGTGGGGGTCCCACAGCCTGGCCTGTGCCCTCTCACAGTCTGGGACCCCTTGGGGGATTCCACCTGCTGGCATGCCCGGCCAGCCTGGGTGAGAGGCTGATGGCTGTTTGCAGGCTGGCCAAGCCCCCAAGTGGGAACCCTCACCCCATGAGGGTATGGCCAGCCTGAGTGAGGGGCCAAGGGCCATTTTCAGGCTGCCCACAGCCACTTCAATGTTTGAGTCCCTACTGCGGTGCCTGGCCAGCCTGGGTGAGGGGCTGAGGGCTGTTTGCAGGCTGGCCACAGCTCCCATTGACCCAAGGTCCCAGCAAGGCTGGCTGGAATCAGGTTTCTGGGGTTTATTTATCTTCTATAATTCAAATTTTGTTCGCTTGAGTGGAGGCCACAGCCTGCCTAGGCAGGCAATGAAGCCTCCTATTTGCTTCAGATCCATGGCTAATATAATTAAAACTTTGTTGCCTTGAGCAGAGGCCAGAGCCAGCCTAGGCAGGCAGTTTCCTCCATTGCTGGTGCAAGTGAAGCCTCCTGTTTGCTCTAGCTCCATGGCTGCCGGCCACAATCTTGGCTGGGTTAATTTGCATATGGCCCCTCTGATTGACTGGTGGGCATGGCTTGGCTGGTGGGCATGGCTTGGGTGTAACAGAGTGAGGCTTAATTTGCATATTACTATTTTATTAAATTAGATTGACAAGGATCTAATTATATGACCTTAAAAGGAAGGATGGGAAATTTATTCTGAAGTCTATGTATCCAGGGATATTTTTAAAGATTCTGTTATGAGGGCAAGGAGTGAACAAATATTGGGAGAAGCTAATCATCTTTATGGTAATGACTAGTGGCCCGGTGCACGAAATTCATGCACTGGGGGTGGTGTTCCTCAGCCCAGCCTGCCCCCTCTCACATATTAGGAACCCTCAAGGAGTGTCCTACTGATGGCTTAGGCCTGCTCCCTGCTCCCCTTGGAGAGCAGGCCTAAGCCGCAGTCTGGCTTCCCTTTGTGGAAAGTGACCAGGCTAATCAGGGAAAGCCACCAGTCCCATCACCCCGCTGCTGCAGCCACTGCCAGTCACCACAGCCACCAAGGTGTTTTCATCAACATGGACTCCAGTTTCTTCACCATGAAAAAATGACAACTTTCTTTAGGCATTTTCAAGATGTGTCTTTCATAGGATATGACATTTCTTTCTTTCTTTTTTTTTATCCTCACCCGAGGATATGTTTCCATTGATTTTTAGAGAATGTGGAAGAGGAGGGAAAAAACAGAGAAACATCAAAATGAGAGGAACACCTTGATTGGTTGCCTCCTGCATGAGCCCTGACCTGGGCCGTGGGCAGGGAAGAGCCTGCAACCTAGGTACATGCCCTTGGTCAGAATTAAACCCAGACCCTGCAGTCAGCAGGCTGAGGCATTATGCACTGAGCCAAACCAGCTAGGGCAGGATATGACATTTCTTAGCCCTCTAGCAGTGAACCTTCATTTTTTTCTCCAGGAGTGTGGTGGAAAAACCCTAGAAGCCTTTTTGGATTCTTATTACCCAGGTTACTAAGAATTTTACCAGTGGCATACAGGGAGCTTAGCCAATGAGCGGTAAGAAAAGGTATTTCCTGTGTAGTTCACTCTGATCAGTGACTCTACCCCTGCCCCTCCAATCCCAGCTCCACCCCTGCCCAGGCCGGTAACCTCTGGCCAAGGCTGCAGGCCTGGGAAGGGGACCCCCGGGCCCCTGTGATCACCGACTCTGCCCTTGCCCCACTGGCAGCCTCTGGTTAAGGTTGCAGGCCTGGGAAGGGGACTCCCAGACCCCTGCTTTGCCAGTTCCACTGGTGCCCAGACCAGACCCCTGCGATCGCAGGCTCTGCCCCTGCTCCTCTGATAGCTGGCTCTGTGGGGCACAGTACCCTGTGATCTCCAGCCTTGCCCCTGCCCAGGTCTGAGGCCTCTGGCCCAGGCCTTATGCCTGGATAGGGCACCCTCATACCCCTCCAATCACTGGCTCTGCCCCTGCCCCTTCCAATCACCGGCTCTGCCCTTGCCCATGCCTGAGGCCTCTGGTGAAGGCCTCTGGCCTGGGCAGGGGACCCCCAGCTCCCTCTGATCACCTGTTCCACCCTTCGGGCCCCTCACCTCCCCTGCCACCTGCCTGCTAACAAGCCTGACCACTTCAGTGGCGGGGCTGAGCCGGACTGAGCACCGCCATCTTGTGGCTATGGGCGCCTCCATGTTGTGGCTATGGGGGAGGCCATCTTTGTCATGGAGTGATGCCTTATTTGCATAATGTTTTTTTTATTAGACAGGATGTGGCTATGGCTGCCTCCAACTTGTGTCCATTGGGGCAGCCATCTTGTGGCTATGGGGGTTACCATCTTTGTGGCCATGGGAGCGGCCATCTTTATCACGGAGTGATGCCTAATTTGTGTATTACTCTTTTATTAGATAGGATGGTGGAAAACTCCTGAGATTTAATCACCACTAAGCAATAGCATGCATAATCAGACCAAAATCTCATTTGAAATGACTGATAACAGAACAAATATTTCTTGAATAATATCCATGTGCAGGTATTCCAATGGAATTAAAAAGGTAAACAAACTCCCAATCCTTAGAAGCTGTAATTTATGAAATAGGCATGAAAATAAGTTTCCGTCACATAAAGTGATAAATACAGGAGAAAGTGACTTTGAATTCATGGAAAGAAAAAAGAAAATGGTTGCAATATTTGGAAATGCAATCATTATTTGCTATAGTCATGCATTAAATAGCATCCTAGAAACCTGAAAGAATGTGTACTACACTGAAAGTGCTTCATTTACTACAAGGGAATATTTCATGCATTGAGAAACTGTATTTGAGTGTTCTCAATTGAATCAACTTGATGTCTTTTAGAAATATATACTTGGGATAGTCATGTTGAATTGAAGAAGATAAATAGACATTCAGGTAAGACAGACATCCTATAATAAAAGGCTAAAATGCAAATCAATGGAAGATTTGCATTTTAGCCTGGTCACTATGATGCACACTGACTACCAGGGAGCAGAAGCTCAATGCAGGAACTGCCCCTGATAGTCACTGGGCTCCCACAGGGGGAGCCCCACTCAGCCAGAAGGATGTCCGACTGCTGGCTTGAGCCCAACATCTCCTGAGGGCTCCCAGACTTGGAGAGGGAGCAGGCCGGGCTGAGGTACCCCCCCCCCCCAGTGCATAAATTTCATGCACCGGGCCTGTAGTTATTTATAAAGCTTGATTTGAAATGTTCCTTAGAGTATTGGGTTCATTGGAATCTAGTCAATTCTTCAGCAGCTGTCTTCCTTGTGGAATCCTGGCATGAAGACATTGTGGTCAAAGTAGAAGGACTGGCTGCTGGATGTAATTGGATTCTTTTTCTTCTCTTTCCTGCTCCAATACTAACTTTGACTATAGCCACGCCTCTCCTCAGAAGGCAAAAAAAAATTATGGAGAAGAATAGAAGGAGGCAAGGTTGGAGGTGGGTTGAAAGGAACAGTTTTAACCCTCTTAAAAAGAGGAGAATGAAATTATAGCTCTCTAGAGAAGACTGGGGACACATTTCAACTCCACCCCTCTTCACCCTTTCCCTCTCAACCTCAGACCCAGATCTCTCTCTCTCTCTCTCTCTCTCTCTCTTTCTTTCCCCCTCTCCTCTCTACTGTTATGCTTGGGTAAAAAATGGAGGGAGTTTCCCAGCTCATCCACATTATTTTCAACTGTATAATTTGGAGCCATGTTATAAGAATAAAAGGCTATTCTTAAAATATTTCGTAAGATCTATTTTTGACTTAATGGTCTTTTGAATTTTGCTTCTCTTTTCTTGTTGCTGTTTTGGTTTTAAATAAAAATGTTAAGTATAATAAGATGAAATGGTATAAAGCATGACATGTCATATTGAAACCAAACCAAAGAGACTAATGACAAAGCTTTGGCTCAGCCCAGAAACATTGTGATCTAACTATCACCATTCCTAGATGAAAGTAGAGGCCATTGTGTTATATACTGCTTATTTTTTAAAGCTCTGAAAATAAAATAATGTTTTATAGTTTACCCTTGAAAAACACAGATTTGAACTACACAGGTCCACTTAAAGTCAGATTTTATTTCCCACTAAATATTGTCAATTTAATTTCTTTTTCTTAGGATTTTCTTAACATTTTCTTTTCTCTAACTTACTTTATTATATGAATACAATATATAATACATATAACTTACAAAATATGTGTTAATTTACTGCTTATGTTATCAATGGGATATTAATAATCAAGTTTTAGGTGAGTCAAAAGTTATATGCAGATTTTCAGCTGCATGAAGCAGGGTGGGTTTTGGGGGGGTCAGTGCCCCAGCCCCATTGTTCAGAGGTCAGCTGTACTTCCTTCCTCTTTTCAGCCAATTTTTGCTAGTCTCAAGATTTTAAAGTGAATTATAATAATAAATGCACTATATTCTGTATTCATAAAAGAAATTCAGTAATTTAAAGAAATAGACTTTTTATACAAAAAAAATGTAAATTCAGAATTTGAAGTGTCCTTATCTTTTTTACCTTACTCATTCCAATAATGCATTCTAAATACATGCATATGTTATAATTACTTAGGTGTGTTTTTATATGTACATAATTTGCATGTTTTTAAGTAGTTTAAAATATTTCTAATTTATCTAATGCAGGATTTTTTATACACTGAATAGCCAGTGAATGTTTTGTCCTTAAAGAATTAAGGGCAAAACCCATTAAGACATGGTAAAGAAAAAAAGATCACCCAGGCTTTATCTGGGCTGAGCCATTCTTTCCCAATACATAAATGTCTTTCAAAAAGGTATTTGTAATCATTATTAAAGTAATGGTACTAGTAGTAGTTTATTTTGCTACATGTTATTTATGTTCAATCTGGGCTGCAGTATTCTGACCATAGTTGTCTGTTCCACATGCTGAGAAACTGAGAACTTAGCTTGGTAGGGTTCCAAACTTTCAAAGGTAATTGTTTATTAAAAGATAAAAAGCAGTTTGAGACATCTTCAATCTTGCTTCAGACGGGATTTGCTCCAATGTGATTTCAGCATTTCCCAATGCATGCACTGAAATTTTGATTTGTTTTTGTTAATGGTTTGGATTGTTTCCATAGAGCTGGTTTATGTCTTTTTATGGCACACAGTGGCAAGGAGTGTGTCATAAGAAGTTCAAGGGTAAAGAACATGACACTGTGTACTGGGGAATCAATAAAAAAGAAACTCAGGAAAACAGAAAAGCCAGTAGTTTTCTACGTTCGTTCGGCACTGGAGTCCATGCTTTAGAGTTGGATGGGGATATGTGCAGTGGGTCTTTGGTTTCCCAGTGGTGATGAACTCATAAATGCACGATCACACAGAAGCTTCAGTGCTTCCTGGCAATTTCATGTTATCTGGCTTTCTAGTTCTCAACAAAGAGAATTTCCAATCTGTTCGTGTGTACTCAAACCTCTGACTTCCCTCCTACATCTTTAGCATTAGCAATTAACTCAGCTCCTACTCACAAAAGAATTTGATAACTTTCTGTTACAGATGGAAAAATCTTACCTTCCAACCAGGAAGTATGCTTACTTTTCTATATTTACACCCAATTTTTCTTCTTTCCTACCTGTTTGTTTTTTTTAATTCTTTATTTTTGATTCATTTTAAATTCTTACATATGTCGCCTTTTCTCCCCCATTGACCTCTCCCCGGCCACTCCCACCCCCTAGCACATGTCCTCACTACCCTAATGTTTGTGTCCATTGGTTATGCTTATATGCATGCATTCAAATCCTTTGGTTGATCTCTTACCTGCACCCTGCCCCCCGCCTTCTCTATGAGGTTTTATGCTTCTTTGTGTCTAGATTTATTTTTATTTTCAAGGGTCAACAGTTTATGTTGTTGATTATACCCCACAGATGAGTGAGATCATGTGGTGTTTTTCTTTCTCCAACTGGCTTATTTTGCTTAGCGTAATGCTCTCCTTGTCCACCCATGGTATTGCAAATAGTTCTTTCTTTTTTACATCAGCATAGTATTCTATTGTGTAGATGTACCATAGTTTTTTAAAAAATATATTTTATTGATTTTTTTTTTTACAGAGAGGAAGAGAGAGGAATAGAGAGTTAGAAACATCGATGAGAGAGAAACATCGATCAGCTGCCTCCTGCACACCTCCCACTGGGGATGTGCCCACAACCAAGGTCCATGCCCTTGACTGGAATCAAACCGGGGACCCTTCAATCCCTAGGCCAACGCTCTATCCACTGAGCCAAACCGGTCAGGGTGTACCATAGTTTTTTTAATCCCACTCATCTGCTGATGGACTCTTAGACTGTTTCCAAATCTTAGCTATTGCAAATTGTGCTGCTATGATCATAGGGGTGCTTTTTGTCCTTTCTGATTAGTGTTTCTGATTTCTTAGAATATATTCCTATAAGTGGGATAATTGACCTAGTAATCCCACTTTCCTACCTGTTTTAAATCAATCAAGAGAAGACTCTCTTCTTATCCCAGGCCAGTTCTCCTCATATACTTTAGAATTCATTTCTATCACGCTTTTCCAGTAGTTGGAGTCCTCTCACTCCTGACTCACAGCTTCTCTCTATTTGTTCCTTTCCTTAACATGTAAACATACTTTAATATCTCTAATTGTAAAAATGTATCGCATACCCACCTTTCCTTCTAATAATTGTAGAACTAATGATAACTACAATTCGTATGTATATTTATCACTTAGTGTATGCCAGATGTATTCTAAGATCTTTCTATTATTAACTTGGTCAGGGAGGGGGCAGGGGAGTCTTGCCATACCCAGCTCTGGAGCTGTTACTATATTCCTGCCAAGGGAAGCAGAGCCCACAGAAGGGTGATCTCTCCCAGGAAAAGTCACTTTCTCACCACTATGTTCAGGGCCATCTAGGGTCATGCAAACAGAGGTAAGAGATACTATTAATTATAGTCAAACAGGAATTGGTAATGGGTGAATGGCAAGGGCAACATTTAAGTTCTTGGTTGTGGATGATGGTGTTCTTTCACAAAAGGAGGAACTGTCTTAAGAGGAAGTGTGATGAGTGCACTTTTAGACTTGTTGGGCTTGAAATATCTGGGGTTGAATGGCTCAGATAGAAGCAGACAGGGGTTTGAAAGGTAGGCACAGTTGGGAGTCTCTTATCTCGGGGTTAAAGCTGGTACTTTGGAGTATAAGTTCTTTGAGATCTCCACAAGTCATCATCCCCAGAGTTTCATAACTGGCCCAGTGATGGCATTTAGCACAATTCACTTGTGGTGGTTCAACAGCAGGCATTTTTCTCAGGTTTCTGGAGAATTCCGGAGGACCCAGTCAAATGATAGTCTGCCTCTTTCCTACACACCAGCAATGACAGCATTACTCTATTTTTTGCCTTTTCTTTTTTAAAAACCTTTCATTGTTAGCTATTTGATTTTGTTTTCTAAGCAGGCTTTGTGAAGATGTCTATCAGTTCTGATGGCATCCTAAATTAAAATATGAATGTATAGCAGGGACCTCCGTTTTGTTACTCTTTCTAGAATTTTAGGAACTGGCTAGATCTAGATAAGTTACTATAATAGGTTGAGAATTTGTGTACATAGTCATTTTGTTAATACTTTTTAAAACCTAGTGAGAGCTAAGCACTTACACTTATTATTTGTAATTTTAAGATGACCCTATGTGGTAATATTTTTCACTCCCATCTGACAGATGAAAGATTAAGGCTGTGAGAAGTTGAACAATTGGTTCAAGGTCACTCGTTTAGTATGCTTCAGTTGCCAAGTCAGTCATGATTGTCTGAGTTGCTGATTGTGAACCCTGGTGAACATTAGAATTACCTGAGGAGCCATAGCAGTTCTAACACTCAGGCTGCACCTGGACAATTACATCAGAATCTTAGGGGGTAATGCTGATACTCATTTTTTTAGAGCTCCCCAGGTTTAACTGCTGTGCAACTAAAGTTAAGAAATGCTAGCCTGCCCTAACTGGTTTGGCTCAGTTGATAGAGCATCTGCCTGTGGACTGAAAGGTCCCAGGTTCGATTCTGGTGAAGGGCATGTACCTTGGTTGCGGGCACATCCCCAGTAGGAGGTGTGCAGGAGGCAGCTGATCGATGTTTCTCTCTCATCGATGTTTCTAACTCTCTATCTCTCTCCCTTCCTCTCTGTAAAAAACCAATAAAATATATATATTTAAAAAAAAAAAGAAAAAAGAAATGCTAGCCTACCTCTCAGACCGAAGACCATTTCATCTAAAGTTGGTTTCATTCCACATTTTAAAAGTCTTGTGACACAAAATAGACTATTGATTAAACTTGATAAGCAGAATAAATAAAGGCCTTGATAGGAAAGCATTGTCTTCCTTTGCCTTCCAAGTCATCAAAGAAATATTTTCAAAGCTTAGACATCCCAGCAACAGGATGACAGAGTTTTGTTTGCTCACTTGTTACAAGTTGAAGGCAGCTTTATGTATGCATTACTATTATCCCTCTTTTTGAGTGACCCTTTATGGTGCTTGCTTACATCAGAGCTATAAACCCACTGATAAAACTGTTCCTTCTACAGATATAGAACACAGTGTTAATCAATTCATAAAGGTATCTTTGAGCTTATAACACATTTTGATTTATTAGTAAAGCTTTAATTGAACTGTTGACCTAATTTAGCAAATGACTTTAAGTATATTTCATTTTGAATAAAGTTGTTATCTCCTAAGCCTGGAGATAACAGTATATAATGAAGCATCTGCCATGCATGGTGTACACATGTTTGGATTCCCGAAGGACACATTTCCAAAAATCAGATTTTCCTGTTATATGTGACAAACTTCCAAAGATTTTCAAATTATGAACATGTTTTCTGCAAGACACATTTTTTCAATATCTGTGGAACTAATTTTTATCTCTATTGACATCTTTCTAGCATTTTTCTTTTTGTTAGTGCCACTTTATTTTAATATTAAATTATAAAATCTAACCAATAAGAGTTATTATTGTCTGAGGTATACATATTTGTAAACTGCTTGAATTGATTATTCATTAGCTATTTAATATCATAAATGACTTCATATTAGCAATTTATTTTACTTATAAGGGCCAGTCTTATGACAGATCTAAACTAATAAAAGCGAAATATTAAAATTAACCGTTTCTCCGAGACAGGGTAAGCCACGCCCACCAGCCAATCAGAGCGGCTCTATGCAAATTAGCCCGGCCAACATGGCGGCCGCCACTC